>SOPF01028887.1:0-12660 GCA_012979155.1 Hypericum perforatum | reverse complement strand
CCGATGAGATCCACTGCCATCTCCTCGTGGATGCGGGTCTCGTCGCGATGGGATTTGCCTTGGATGGAGGGGGAGAAGTGGAAGGACTGGCCCCAACCCCACTCGTAGATGTCGGTGACCAGGTTGTAGAACGTGTCCACGAAGTCGGGGACCTTCTCGGCAACCTCGATCTCTTTCGGGCGGCGGAAGAAGGACCAGTACTGGTCGTAGTTGTCTTGAACCTTCTCGGAGGAGATGGACCCGCCGGAGAGATCCATCGCCCGCTTCCCCTGCCGTTCCGCCGGACCCAGTACCCACACGAACCAGTAGAGCCCGCCGGCGGCCAGCAGCGCCACCGTCCACATCAGCGCTTGTACAAGAGAGGAGTCCATTGAGATTTTGTCTCTTAAACCTAAACCCCGAAAGACTTTTCTTTTGTGTGCTTGTCTGTTTGGTTCGAGTTTTAAGTTTAAAGATGGGGAAACTGATCGAGTCAGGCGCGTCGGAGCGTGTCACATCAACACGACCACGTGGGGATCACGTTGGCGGAAAACGATAACACTCTGTGGAAACGTCTTTTTCTATCTTTTTCTTTTCGTGAGATCGATCCAATTTGTTACCCGTCATATACTTTTTATTTGGTAATTTTAGATTTAGAGAGAAGATATTTATCTGATAATTAAGAAACTCCCGTTAAGTACCACTGTCATTGTTTTTAAATCGGCGGTCCGACCGGCAGTTCGACCAGTCGGACCGCAAATCGGACCCTCCACCGGTCATAAATTGATAATCTGACCGGATACCTTACTAACCGGGCATTTTTTGGGATTTTTCGGTCGAACTGGCTGGTCCGACCAGAAACCGGGGTGGTTCGACCGGAAATATTGTTTGATTTATTTTTTTTATTTTTGATTCGAGATTAACCGTACGTATGGATACTTTATTTGAGATATTTTATAAAATATAGTATGATTATATGTTATTATTAATTTATTACATAAATTTTTTATCTATATACCTATATATATTTCAAAAAAATCGAATTTTTTTAAAAAAATAAATTTGGTTCGACCGGCCATCTGACTGATCAGACCGGTCTGACCGGAGATTGGCCAGCCACCAGGTCGATCTCCGGTCCGATTTTGAAAACTATGATTCAAAGTCACACATGTACAATAAAATCTAATACCGCACTGTTTTCCTTGTAAACTGAATTGCAAATTACTACAAAATGCATCAAGTGTGACAATAAAGTGTAAGACAATTTGACATAGATTAATTATTTAAATTTGATAAAATATAATTTTGGGTGTAAAATTATACTTTAAAAAATCAATTCAGTCAGAAGTTATTTATATTTATTATAATCGGGATGAATATTTTGATAAGTTTCATTAGACCACGTACAACAAGGGAACATCATGTTCTCGCTGTGCCACGTGGCCCAATGTACAACGTGTCTCGCGCCCTCGCCTGCGTAGCACGTCCTTAATGGTCCACGTAAAATTTACATCAAGTGTATTTTTTTGTTTTTTGAAAAAAATCAGATTTTTTTTAAAATTTAAAAAATTGTTTATACCAATTTTCATTATTTTGTTCGAACAAGTTTTTTTTATGTTGTTAATAATTTTATAAAATATTTTGTATTCAATAATCTAATTAATGTATTCAAAAATTTCATAGTATTTATATGGCCAAAAATCATTTCAAAATTTTATAATAGAAGTCAATTTCTTTTTATTTTTTTTTCACCAATTTAAAATCACTCTTCTTATATTTTTATAATCCTCTCGTCTTTCCATAATCTTTACAATTATGGATCTCATTCAATCCAGTAAAGATGATAATTAGATTGATATTAGGGACTTTAGTCCAAATCATGACTTTTTTGCTTCTAATACTAAAGTTTATTTCCAATTTAGCCAAAATTTATATGAAATTTCATATTCCTTCCAAACCCACAAAATACCAACCAAATTTTACCAAAAACTCACCAAAGACTCAACATAATTATCATTAATATCAACCAAATTTTTACCAAAATCTACCAAGGCATTAACCTAATTATCCCCAATACCAACCAAATTCTTACCTATGTCTACCAAGGCCTCAACCAAATTTATCTTATACTCAACAAGATATTTCACAAGTTTTTTCCATAATCAACCACAAGTATACTAGCTAAATTTACCCAAAAATCTACCAAGGTATAAAGAACCTTCTTACCATTGAGAGGGCGATGTATCGCCAGAGAAGAATAATGAAAGAGCTACATCAAAAACTTGGAATTTTTAAGACGATATTGCATGCTTACATTTAGAATAATAAAGATGTCATATTCAGCAACAATCAGAAAGGTCAAAGTCTTTCAGTTCGAATCAAAGTATCGTTAGATCAACCTGGAAAAAAAAACATTCTCTTATGATTAACAGAAGAAATATGGAGCAGATGAAAAATCATGCTAAACGACTTAATTTAGCCTGTGACAGGTGCATTGATGCATACACTAAGGTAAAATGATGACATACGAGTAGACAATTAATGCAATTATTGTGACGGAAGCTCAACAAATATATTTTGGTATGCACAACAAAAAAATTACTAACCTTGATGTATTTAATGATGTTATGCACAAACATCCAAAATAAAATCTTGAAATACATAATTCCATAATTTTTCCTATAAAAGAGTCACGTAAGGAGAGTGGTGAAATTTTGGAATTAACATGAACTACTAAAGAGGATAAAAATACAATCAACACCGACCCTCCTACTTCAATGAGTCAATGATTGACAATGTCACATCTAATTAGTAGAAAATCTGCCAAAAACATAGATCATCCGAAAAAGGAAAAAGCCACGCCAAGTGATGATCCGTTCAATACACATTCAGAGCACATGCAAATCATCCACGATAAAGCGAAAACTTATGCACAAAAAGTGTTAACTATCGTACAATTACAAGAGGAAAGAAATGATCGACAAACATACAAAAAGGCTAAAACCAAAAAAATATCAGGTAAACGTATCGATGTTGAAATCCTTGGTTGATCGCGAGAAATACTTATCTTCTGAAGAAAAAGAAATTAAGAGGCAAATTAGTGTTGTAACAATGTGAATAAGTTAATTGTTTACTTTTTAGTTATTGTACTCCTTTTTTTCTAAATTAATCATGTAAAATAAATTTTTTATTTTGCAAAATGAGTATGTTTGTTAATTCGAAATTATGTTTAACCTTTATAAATTGGTCTGAAATTATATTCTAATTTAATACGGTTAATTTATTAAAAAGAAGTCAGAGCTTACCTAGAAATACTCTAACAGAAGTATGCCTCTAAATTTTGTAGAAAAAAAATTGAATTCAAGAACATAATTGACTTGAAAAGCTATAAGAGGAGCATGTCCCCTAAATCCTAGGAGTGGTCTTGAAAGTATATACATATATTAAGACCCAGGACCACTGTACTCGAAGCGTAGGGACTAAAGATGATAGTACAATACGAGCGAGCAGGACTTCGGAAGTGTATTGTTCCTACCTCACCAGCTCTCGTATCGGGTTTCCAAAAAAAAAAACCTCTCGTATCGGGTCGTGGCCAATTTGCCTGCAGGGGGTTCGTTTTAGAAAGATTAACCAAAATGGGGTCGTCAGAAAAAGTTTTCCCTGTCTGGGGTCGGTCCAAAACCGCAAAAATAATTGCGGTTTCGAAGTGCCCAAAACCGCGCTTACCGATGCGGTTTCATACCGAAACCTCACAAATTTCTGCGGTTTTGTGCAATTAAATAAATTAAAAGTTGCGGCTCGGCTCGGCTGAGTGGTGCGAATATGGCTAAAAAATAACCAAAACCGCGGACACAATTGCGGTTTTGTACAAAAACGGTTAAAAAAATTGGGTGCTACCGAGAAGAATCGAACCTCGGACCCCAACCTATCTCTCGCGCTTCCTTAACCAACTCAGCTACAAAGCCACTTCGATTGATATTGGTTAGCAATTTAAGTTATATTGGAGTTTTGTACAAAAATGGTTAAAAAAAATTGGGCGCTACCGAGAAGAATCGAAACTCGGACCCCAACATATCTCTCCCGCTTCTTTAACCAACTCAGCTACAAAGCCACTTCGATTAACATTGGTTAGCAAATTTAGTTATGGTTTAATTATTTCAAGAACAAAAACAAATTTTATAACGAAAACCTCATTAAAAGCCTGACCTTCTGTACCTTACGGGTGGTGGGTGAGTTTTTTAATTCCCTTGACTTTTTTTGCCATGTTAAAATATTATAATAGTTTTGTTGTATTATTTAATTAAATAATATAATTAAGTTAATTGGTAGGTTATCCTTAAAAAATTAAGTTGAGGTTTTGGTAGATATATTAATTGTTTTGTTCTATTATATAATTAAATAATGTAATTAAGTTAATTCATTAAAAAATACGGGAAACCGCGTTTTTAAAAAAAATTTACACGAAACCGCATTTTGTGCCGCGGTTTCGGTAAAAAAACCAAATTGGTAATTTTAAAAAACCTAATTAGTGAAGAACCGCGGGAATATATGCGGTTTCCGGAAAACCGCAGATATGTATGCGGTTTTTGGGCAAATTGAATTTTTTTTTGGAAGCGCCCGGAATCGAAACCTCCGATTTACATACGATAAACTTTGAAATTTTTAATACAACTAAATATTACAAATTATAAGGTCCATCCCAATATTACATACGATAAAAGTTGACATTTTTAATACAACGAAAGGAAAAATTACATAGTTTTAACATCAATTAACCCGATGTTTGGCCACAGCTTGCGAAAACTTTTACCACATTCGGAAAAGTAATGTTCAGGGCAAATACGTGCTTGAATGGAGAAAATATGGCCACCTGTAAAAATTATGTAATTACAATTCACATATGGATTTATGAACTTAATAAAAATACTAAATACTTACATTCCTTAGAATCAAAACATTTCCGATCCCTATATGAAAACCTCCTTCAGTGAAGACATTGTGATGTATGCTTGCATTTATGGTACCAGTAGGATCCTTTAAAAAAAATTTGGTTAAATGATAACAATTTTATGTTTGAGTTATTAAAATTTAAACATCATACCTTCAAATTCACCATAGCATCACCCAAACCATTAGGGGTGAAAGTCTCGACCATGACAACCATCTAGAAAAAGTAACACAATTAAATTAAGAATCTTGGCATAATTAAAATTGAGTATAATTAAAATTGAGTAGATGAACAACAATTTTACCTGTGATATTTGTTTAGTTTTGGAAAAAGTTAATTTAGCATTCTCAATGGTTGTCACTACATTTTCTCCTTCTCTCATTCCTGGGAAAAGATTTAGTAATGTAAAATAAAAATAGTACTAGAAACAGAGAAGGTTATGTAGAGATTATACCATCAATTCCAAGATAAGCCATTGCTGTTGTCCACGGATCTTTTTCGAATGTGTAGTCATTGAGAGGCTTGTTGAATTCTCTTTCAATACGTTGTTGAGTATTGAGATCCGGTTGCGAGTAAGTTGTTTTACCCTTTTTCCTTTTTACTTTCCTCGTCGCCATTTGATACATGCCTGCAGGACCTGGAATAATAGAGGTTGGTTGATGTATTTCTTCGTCCGATTCGTCTAGATTAATGGTTTCTTCAATACTTTCATTTTGAAAGTGTGGTTGGTTTCTAGGTTGTGTAAATGATCTAGTACCGAGAGATGCTAAAATTTGTTGTGTTGAACGTGTGGGTTGTGTAAATTGTTGGCTTGGAGTTTGTGGTACTTGAGTATCAAAATGAGAGTATTGGGGTTCATCTTGATTTGTAGATTGGCTTGCAAGGTGAGAGTCTATATCTTCGTCACTCTCCATACTAAGAATTGCTTCCCACTGATCTAATGGATCCATCTAAAATAATAATACTGAATAAAATTGCGAAGTAGAACGCATGAATATATAGGAAAATTTTATTGTGGGTTTTGTTAAAATTATTGAGTAGCCATTATTGTGATAAAACTATTGCTCTGAAGTGGGTGAACTACTGCATTGATTGGTGCATTAAAAATTGGACGTTGTCCATGTGCTTTAAAGCCGGAGTGAACGACTTCTTCAGTATTGCAAAAAGAAAAAAAACAAAAGAATAGTTGTAGCTAAATAGGTATTTCGGTGGAAATTATTAGCATAACTAGTATGTAAAGCAAAAAGCCAAAATAGTATGTCATAAATAGTAACTGCACCATGTAACTTTACTGTACATGTTATCTTTCGGTGGAATAATTCATTTATCTCGTTGTCAGTACATTGAATTTTGCCCTATCAAGAAAAAAAAGCCATTATAGGCATTGACGCAAATAGTTTTTTTTAATAATTGATAGCCAAAACTGCGGAAATGGTTTTTTTAAGAGGTTTCGGGTTTGGCTAAATAAAAAAATCTTCTGCCTCTCACTGCCTATTTATTCTTCTTCCCAAGAGACTATGAATACGCACAACTCTCTTACCAAATAGAATACTCAAAACCCAGGGCTACTTTCTCAACTATATCGTATGTTAGCTTGCTTGCAAAGATGGAGGACGAAAGCTCGAGGGCACGAGGTGAGCACTTATAACCAACAGCTGGGAATATTTGAAGTTGAAACTGGATGGAATGCATGGACACAAACAGGTCGACACAAGTTCGAAGTGAACTTGAGTACAAGAGAATGTCAATGTGGTAAATTCCAAGCACTCCATTATCCCTGCTCGCATGCAATCGCCTGTTGCACCAAGCTACGTCTAGATGACAGGCAATTCATTGATCCTCGTTTTATGATGGAAAATACAAGATCTTGCTATGATACATTATTTCAGCCACTCGGAAATGAAGCGTATTGGCCACTAGTTGAAGATTTTAGACTCATTCCAGATCCAACTTTACGCAGGAAAGTTGGACAACCAAAGAAAAGAATACATAATGAGATGGATGAGCATGATGCACCAGAAACTATTTGCTCATTATGTCACGGTGAAGGGCATTCTGCTAGGCACTGCACCAACGTTGAAAGTCTTGGTCAAACAAGTGGAACAACAAGCCAAAGACCTTGAAATTTGAACTTTCGTGGATCATTTGTTGATGACTTTAGGCTTTTTACTCTGTCTTTATAAGATAATATTTGTTTGCTTATCTATGTTGAATGTTAAATGGTCTATTTTCATTTGTCACATAAGGGATTTCTGTTTGAAATTCGTGTTTGGCCTTGTTTGATTATTGTCTGATGATTTTAGGCTTGCTAGTTGTTGATATCACTATAATTTTAATTCTAAATTTTTTTATCTAACCCGCTATAATTGTATGAGACAGGAAAAATGTCGCACTATACCCCCGGAGATATTTTTAGGGCTAATGGTCGGTGGTGGGCTCTAGAAGATGAATTCTATTATCCTTTGAACCCAACTGCAATTAATTCAGATGCAGTCGCGCAGACAATGGTTGATGAATGGACATATCGGATAAGTCAAGCTAATTGGCTACGAGCAGATGCACGAAATTTTAATGTCAAGGTGCCTCATGCTAAGGCAATTAATATGCCCCGCATAAATGCACACTACATGCACATGGCTCTTGTTCGAATAAGGGAGGAAAATAATCGTATCAAGATACGTCTTGATCGATACGAGTGGTCACAACGTATTAAAGAGTTTGTTGATATAGGTGATATTCAAAGTGCCAGACAGTATATTTTTATGCTACAACATGGATCAGCAGAATTACCCAGCAATGACGGAAATTCAAGCTCAGTTCAAGTTAATGAGTTCGCATCAGATATTGAAATGTCAGATGAAGATTCATAGGCCATTGTCAAATAAACCATGTTTACTATGTTGCATCTATTTGTGCTACCTTTTACGAAATGCATCTATTTCTATTCAATAAATTGTATTTGCAAAAACAAAATTTATAACGAAAACCTCATAAAATAAAAGCCTGCGGTCTGGGTGGTGGGTAACTTTTGTAA
This sequence comes from Hypericum perforatum, assembly GCA_012979155.1. NCBI lineage: Eukaryota > Viridiplantae > Streptophyta > Magnoliopsida > Malpighiales > Hypericaceae > Hypericum > Hypericum perforatum. The sequence continues at coordinate 4,699 of SOPF01028887.1, read as the reverse complement.
TTCCCTTCAATTTTTTTCCATGTCCAGATATAATAATTGTTTTGTTGTATATTTAATTAAATAATTTAATTGGTAGGTTACGAAAAAATAATTTAAAATTACCAAAAACCAGCCCTAATTAGCGCGAAACCACGGTAATATATGCGGTTTCGGGGAAACCGCGGGAATAAATGCGGTTTCAGGGAAACCGCGGGAATATATGCGGTTTCGAGCCTAAATAGATTTTTTTTTGGAAGCGCTCTGAATCGAAAACTTGGTGCTTACATACATGCGATAAACTTTGAAATTTTTAATACAACTTAAAATATTAAAAATTATAAGTTCCAACCCAATATTACGAAATGCATCTATGTTCTCCACTAGACACCTAAACAGACGAACAAACCAGAACTAACAAACAGAGACCGTTATTAGGGTAACACCTAAACAAATTCTTAATTTTTGCGACGCCGAGGGTTACGATTATGTTGTTTCCAGTTCATATGTTCTCCGCTGGTAGTATATGGTTCCCGAGCATGTCGTTCTCTACTGCTTCGGCGTGGCAGGAGTGGCAGGGGAGTTTGAGTGCCATCGCCATCGTCATCACCATCACCATCACCATCACCATTGTCACCTCCCTCGTCCATGTCATCTGCCTCTGCAGACTGATCGCCACCGATCTGCTCCTGATCACCTCCTGATCCAGTTGTTATATTGTTCAGTGCAAATGGTTGCGAGTGTCCACCAAAATCTTGGAAACTTGGAACGGTTGGTGACCCAAACATGGTTGGAATATACACGTTCTGATTTGGTGTAGGTCCTCCCATATCCTGCGATACAAACTCAGATTGCGAGCTAGAACCTGCCATGTTTGGATTGTGGAATGCTGTGTAATCATTCCATTGCATTGGTGGCATTGGAGGATCGCATGGTACAGGCTCTAGACTCTCCACCCTTCTTCTCCCAGTTTTAAGGGTTCTCCGTCTCCTACCTCGCGGTTCCTGGTAAGAGAAATCATGCAATTATGCTACCGTGAAATCATGCACCAGAATGGCAAATCATGCTACCGTGCAAAGTGCCATCCCGATAATAACACCACAACAATTTCAATGTTCATATTAGTTTGATACATAAATTAACTGGATGAGAAATGTGCTTAAAATAATTTACCTTCTCTTCTTGAGGTATTACATATTCTGAGTTGAACTCAGCACTATGAACCTGTTGGGAGGTAGGCAAATCACGGTAGCGACGTTGCTCACCGGCAGCCCCGAGAGAAGATTCTGCGATACGACGGAGCTCATCAGAATGGAGCGGTTCACCTTGAGTTGAATACCAGATTCGCTCAAATGCATCACACTGGTACACAAAAATATTAAACATCAATAATTTCCAATCTTGTATAGGTAAAATTAAAATATGTAACAAAATAAATAGTTTAACTAACCAAGATTGGTTGTGCTGCTCCACGTATTGTCATGAATCGGATAGTCACTTTCCTATACCAATCCATGTAAGCATCATGATAATGTATATCATAATGCCCAGGAGCTCCGTTGACAAGGTGCCTCGGCCATTCGGTCCACGCAAGAACATGACCTCTATAAAGTTGTTCCCAGTCCCTGTCACTTGGTCCCCGAAAATCACTACCATGAATACCGTCTTGGGGCTCAGGAGGCCTAGGAATATCTTGTGCAAAACCAAGTTGTCGCAACACTCTGTCGGGATAGTGCCATTCAACATCAGCAAAGCAAATTAATGGCACCCGAGCTCGCCAATGATCTTTATCTTCTTGAGGTAACGCGTTAATTACAGCGTTTGCGTCATAAGGTCGCCAAATAATCTAGCAAGAGTACAATATTATATTACAAAATAAAATTAATTTAATTAGTTACACAACCAAAACAAGTTCGGAATTGTGAAAATATCACTTACATCTACAGAATCTAGCTCTTCCAGTATACGTCGCATCTCGGACAGTGTTACTATAGATCTCTTCATTGTCAGCCCCGGATTCCACCTATGATTAAAAAACAATATTTTCAAGTAGGTATTAAAAAACAGACTAAATAAACTTACAATAGAATTGTGACACAAATTCTCACCTAACAGTCCAGAAATGTGGGAATGTTACTTGCTCTCCATTCATGTTAAAAATAGGGCAAGTTCGTGGAAATCGTTGCCAAGCCCACATACAGAGCAAATGTGTGGCTCCTGCGATCTCCTTGCTCTTCTCATTCGTAGCAAGACATAGTTGTTTGTACAAAAATGCCAAACAAGCCCCACCCCAGCTGTAATATTTGATGTAGTTGAGGTCTCTCAAAAAGGGCAACCAGCAAGCCTTGACAGCACTATCATCCTTGTCAGGAAATAGCTGCGAACCAATCAAAAGCAATATGTTTGCACGTACATATTGCTGTACTACCTCTTCCGGAGTATTTTCTGTTAGAGTGGTAACATCAAAATTCGAGGCTAACCAACTAAGCTTAATCTTGTTTTTCCTGCTACCACCATACATTGTTGGATCAATCCCGAGTAACTCAACGCATAAATCTCCCCAATTATGCGGAACTTGTACACCTGTGATAGCAAGTCCTTGAGACGGAAGCTGTAGCAGTACATCAACGTCTTGAAGCGTAATTGCCATTTCACCGTGCGGCATATGAAATGTGTGCGTCTCAGGCCGCCATCTCTCGACTAAAGCAGTGACAATGACACTATCTACATGTGGCGAATATCCCATTTGCCAACATCGATCAAAACCACTTTGGAACATCAACTGTACGAATCTCTCATTTTGGACTCTCTTGGGAATGAACTTATATCTTCTGACTCTCAATGTTTCATTAAGAGATGCGTCGACCACTTGTCCAGGCTGATTTCTAGCCTGGAAAGAAATAATGATACACAAGTAATCAAACATGCAAATAAAACAAAGTATAATAAAATAAAATAATCAACGTTTAAAATCTTTTAATCACCTCTTTCTCCAATACAAAACGCGACCGATGAACATCTTGTAGGTATAAGAGATCTCGAGACTCCTGTGTGCGGTTATGTAGATAGTCATACGGGCGTGGACGTTGCGCCATGGCTAAAAAACTGTTAGAAATAATAAAATTAATACAACAGCAATTAAAATAAAAACAAGTCTGTAAAATAAAGCAGCACTATATAGATTCCAAATACCTAACAACAACCAACAATACACAGGACCTTCAATCACATAATAATTCGATATATCAATTGCAAATGGAGCAAATAATTGGCAGGGCAACGAATGAGAAAACCACTATAAAAACATAGTTACAATCTACAAAACAGGGAATCAAACAAACAATGGAAAATTATATAATATTCAAAACCGAATATTATCTCGCAACTAAATACACACATATATTATAAGTTCATCATTACCAAATTAAATATACTAAGCTCGCCATTTAAAAATCCCAACAAGTTAACCCCATTCAAAATCCAAACCGCCGAAGGTAATTACATCAAAATTATTTAAAATACGTTGCTTAGTGCACGCCCTAATTTTAACAACAACGAAGGGATTCCCATCCTCCTGGTAAAACATTACAAATATGTGCTTAAATCCTTACCAAAAAATTTAATTTAAGAAAAACCCCAATTTGTTGAAACCCTAATTTTATTTTAGATTTTAAAATACTAAATACCTACAAAAAAAATGGAAACTAACCTTTGGAGAGAGGCAAGAGGCTGGGTCACTGTCGCTGATTCTCAGTCGAGAGGCCCGGTGGTGTACACTCGGATATTTAGTGGAGGAGAGCAGAGGAGAGGAGAGGAGAGGAGAGGACAGGAAAGGAGAGGAAAGGGTAGAGGAGAGGGGAGTGAGAGTGTTCGCAAAACCGTATTGTTTAAAGCGGTTTTTCTCTTGACAAATAAAAAGAATAAATAAAATTTCTTAACAAATCGGTGGTTTCGATTCCGGGCTCTTCCCAAAAAAAAAATTCAATTTAGGCCGAAACCGCATACATATCTGCGGTTTCCGGAAACCGCATATATTATACCGAAACCGCGGCACAAAATGCGGTTTCGTGTAAATTTTTTTTTAAAAACGCGGTTTCCCGTATTTTTTAATGAATTAACTTAATTACATTATTTAATTATATAATAGAACAAAACAATTAATATATCTACCAAAACCTCAAGTTAATTTTTTAACGATAACCTACCAATTAACTTAATTATATTATTTAATTAAATAATACAACAAAACTATTATAATATTTTAACATGGCAAAAAAAGTCAAGGGAATTAAAAAACTCACCCACCACCCGTAAGGTACAGAAGGTCAGGCTTTTAATGAGGTTTTCGTTATAAAATTTGTTTTTGTTCTTGAAACAATTAAACCATAACTAAATTTGCTAACCAATGTTAATCGAAGTGGCTTTGTAGCTGAGTTGGTTAAAGAAGCGGGAGAGATATGTTGGGGTCCGAGGTTCGATTCTTCTCGGTAGCGCCCAATTTTTTTTAACCATTTTTGTACAAAACTCCAATATAACTTAAATTGCTAACCAATATCAATCGAAGTGGCTTTGTAGCTGAGTTGGTTAAGGAAGCGCGAGAGATAGGTTGGGGTCCCGAGGTTCGATTCTTCTCAGTAGCAACCAATTTTTTTAACCGTTTTTGTACAAAACCGCAATTGTGTCCGCGGTTTTGGTTATTTTTTAGCCATATTCGCACCACTCA
>SOPF01028886.1:60848-88775 GCA_012979155.1 Hypericum perforatum | reverse complement strand
AATAATTCGATTCGATTTGTCAATAATTCGATTCAAATTCATAATAGTATGAATTGAATTCGATTCAAGATTTTTATAATTCTTCAAACCAGCGAATTTAGTTCGAGTTAAATTTGTAAAGAATTTGATAAAAATTTGTATAATATATATATATATATATATGAAAACTAAAAATAAATTTTAACTTCTAAACTCTATAAATACTACCTTTTATTTTTCTTTCAACTTCCAACTTTATAAATACTTCTCTTATTGAAATTTTGAGCTTTGTAAATTCTCCCTCAAGTGTAATAATTTGATATATTTATCATATAATTTATCATACTACTATATAATTATGTTATCCAGTAGAACAAATAAGAGTAAATAAAATCAAGAATGATATGATACATATACTAATCATTTAAGATATAAACATTCACACAAAATTCGTGTAAAAAAATCTCGAACTCAATTATCTACTAAACCTTATATCCTAAACACAAAAATCCTAAAATCCTAAACTCTAGCCACCTTAAAATCATAAAACCCTAACTCAATTATTTATTAAATCGTAAACTTTAAACCCCAAACCTTAAATCCTAAAATCTAAATCCTAAACTTAATTATATACTAAAACGTAAACTTTTAAACCCTAAACCCTAAATCATGAAACTCTTAAACTCTAAATCGTAGGCAACTTATTTTGCCACATTAAGTGAAAACTCAAACTTTAGTTTATTTTTTTAATTAAATATTTAATATTTAAGAATCGATTCGAATTCAATTTGGATTCAATTCAAATTCGAAGGTTTATAATTTGTATTCAATTGGATGAACTGAATATGTTTTAATGTTTTGATTATTCGAATTCGAACCAATTCGATTCGAATTGGTTCGAATTCGAATAATCAAAACATTAAAACATATTCAAATTGGTTCGAATTCGAAACGTGGTCAGATCTCTATTGGTAGTGGTAGCAAAATTGTCCTAGTTACTTTAGCCTAAAAAAGTCGTAATTATCGAAGGTGCATTGCATATCGACCTCATCCGACTAAAGGGGGAACAAAGTCAAATATGTTTAATACGTAAATTCTTCTTATCCATAAAAATTTATAGGGCAAATTACCTTCAGGTCCCTGGTCTTTACAATATGTCCCTCTTGTTACATAAATGATTAATCCATCCCTGTTTTATTCAAAAATATTTCTTTCGGGTCCCCACCAACCAAATCGGACTTTTTTTAAATTTTTTGTCATGTGAAATGACTATTTTATCCTTCACAAAATGACAATTTGCTTTTTTATTTAAGTAAATTTTATTATTACCTATTACAAACAATAGAGTAATTTATACCAGTTGTACAAAAGTGCATTCACTAATAATACGAGATAGTCGAGTATCAGAGTATTTTAATAATAAACAATATCTACTACAAGACTCAAAAACTCACAATTAGTTACACCATAGATTTTCCAAGTTACAAATTTCATATTAAGATGTGTTAGATTTAAATCATGAATGTTTCGGCTAATGGATCGATATTTTTTTCTCGTTCTAGGTTGTCCTGACTACTATGTGTGAGAAGACAAACTTTCTTGGATACACTTATGTGGCGATTTGTACTCCTCGTATATACGGTGTAATTTTTTTTTTAGAATGAAAATTATACTTTTCAAAAAAGATATAAATAAAAAATAAAAAAAAATATTATTATAAAATTGGACCTATGATTGCTCAATTTTAAATAATATTTACATATCCACTTCCATCTTGATTAGTCGAGGATCCCCCACTTTGAGCATACATCATCGACCATTATTTAATTTCTGCAATTAAAAAATATGTACCTCCTTTCATCGCTTTGATATATTATGCTCTTTATATTTGTCTTCATGGGTGATATGTAATTTGCATCCGAGTTATGTCGCAATTCCATTTTATGTATGGCTCCGCTTCTATAAGTTTAGATAAGTCATTGTCAGTATAAACATATATTCTACGTTATGCGCGCATCTCTTCTTCGGAGCTGATCAGATGCCACCGAAAAAGAAGTCTACTCTTTCGACCAATTCTCCGTTCAACCAAACTCATATATCATTCCCGGTCTATATGTTTTACCTACCTTTAATTCTTCTAGACCGGCACCATGTTCAAACTGTCTAAATCTAAAATTGTAAATAACACCAAAGTGTAGATCATTATTCTTTTTTAACTTGGACTATGAAAATACAGTTTACGAGTTTTGTTTCACTTTGTTTGTAACCTGACGTGGACAAACACGGTTCACTCGATCTACATCCAAATAATATCATACATTAATTCGAAGATTAATTAATTTCAACAATGCCTATAAGTAACAACCAATCCCATTGCCCAACCCCTCACAACAACAACAACAACAACTCACCACCATCGTCATCGTCACATACAATTACAAAATGCCGCCCCTCAACATGTCAATATTACTAGTACTACTAGCCATAGCCGCTCCCATCACACACGTTTTAGCCAAAAACTGCAGTTGCGCTTCGGACCAGTGTTGCAGCCAGTTCGGATACTGCGGCACGGGAGAAGCCTACTGTGGCACCACCTGCCAGGCGGGTCCTTGCACCTCCCCGAGCAGCAGCGGCGGACGCGTCACGGTGTCCGACGTTGTAACTACCGACTTCTTTAACGGGATACTGAACCAGGCCGGGTCCGGGTGTGCAGGGACCAGCTTCTACACCAGGGACTCCTTTCTTAAGGCTCTCAATTCTTACTCCGGTTTCGGTAATCTCGGCACTACCGACGATTCCAAGAGGGAGATTGCCGCGTTTTTCGCTCATGTTACTCACGAGACTGAACGTAAGCTCAATACTCATAACTATGTTTTTGAATGTTGTATTACATCACGTATAAGCATTGAAGCGTAAGATTTTATCATTGAAGCATATGCATTATGATAAATTGATCTACAATCATAGTATAAGCATTAAATTTATTAACAATCCTAGTTTAGGAGTGCACATATCCGCGTTGGTTTGTTTCGGCCTTTATCATTCTTCTGTTACTTCCCGAGCTGGTCTCGACCAATCTATTTTATTCGAAACCTAAACAATTTGCAATAACATCTATTATATCACGTTATGTCACATTAACTCTAAATGCATGTTTTTGCTTATATAATTAATTATGTTAGGATTTATGTAAACTATAATCCATAATCAAATATCTCAAAGAAATTATTAAGTTAACTGAATAAAGAAGCGTACCTGAATCCATAGCGAAGAAATAGAAGACGGGCTGGTCTTCCGAATTATGATAAAAAAATTAACTTTTTCTGACTTAATCACAATGAGTAGAGTAGTGCACGAGCTAACCATAACCCTATTTTATTTAGGAAACATAATTTCTGTATAATTTTACCTATAACAAAATCATAAGTTACTTAATGTCTCTACACATTAAAATTCAACACTTTATTAGATACATTAAAACCCAAATATTATTTGATCACTTTAAAGTGTGCTCAACCGAACATGATAGTCCATTATATGATTATTTTACATAAAAGTCGAAATTAAACATATGTTAATGGCCATTGTCTCTATACGCATCTGTTTGTGTTTGACTACGTATTAATTAAACATATGTTTTTTGTTTGAACCGGTAGAAATTCTACCCAAATAATTAACCATATGTTTTGTATATGAATTTGTTGGGGCTAGATTTCTGCTACATAGAAGAGAAAGACGGGGCATCCAAGGACTACTGCGACGAGACCAACACGCAATACCCATGCAACGCAGACAAGGGCTACTATGGGCGGGGTCCACTCCAGATCTCATGGAACTACAACTACGGTCCCGCGGGTGAAGCCATCGGGTTTGACGGGCTGAACGCACCCGAGACCGTGGCTAACGACAACTTGGTGTCGTTCAAGACGGGGTTGTGGTTCTGGATGAGCAACGTGCACTCGGTGGTGACCCAGGGTTTTGGGGCCACCATCAAAGCTATCAACTCGATAGAGTGCAACGGAGGGAACTCGGATGCGGTCAAAGCTCGGGTTGGATATTACCAGGACTATTGCAGCCAATTCAGTGTCTCCGCTGGGGATAATCTTACCTGTTGAAACATGAAACAAAATACACTTTATTACTGTTACATTTCTTTTATTAATAAAAGTTATTAACATTACATGTTGCCTCTAAGGCAACGGCATGTACCTTATAGAATGAATTATTATTCAGTGTAACAAGCATAATAAAGTCTTCGATTTTCCTATTCGTTATGATTTGGTATCGTGGAATCACTTTTCGATTGTTGAAGAGGCAAACAAGTATACTAGTGTGGAAAAAGAAAAGTTGTCCCCGGGAATTTAATTTTTGTTGCGCAAGATTTCCTTTGAAAAGTCGGGGTTAGGTCTGCCGCATAATTTCCCCCAAATCCAAATCAACCATTAGCTCAAATTTAAGACGTCATCATCATCACCGGTGCAGCCACAGTGTCAAATGATGGAGCCCAAAACCATGTTTATCCATACCAATGAGTTTTTAAATTGGTAAAGGACTCAAACTAACTTAATTATTAAGTTTAAATCTTAAGAATTTACAAGTCTGTATTTCCTAAAATAGGTCGTCGAAAAATAGAAATCTCACAAAAACAATTCCTTCCTTCCCCTTAATAAATACGTACGATATTAGATACTAGGCCTGGCATTGATAATTAAGCACTGCTCCGATGCCGGTGGGCAATTTATGGAACTTCTACTGCACAGTTTTCTGTGAAATTCATTTCCGTATGCATCTTGGACTTTTGTTTTTTGTTTATAAGTATGCTCGGCCCATAATAACGAATCTCGCTGTATCTTCGTGTAGCTTTTATTTTGACACCTGTCATTTTAATACAACGTCGCTTAAAATATATTTTGATTTTTTGGCATTTTTAATGGTGTGTACGACCACCTATCATACCGTTAATAAACAAATACCAAGCTGTTTTTAAGTGAAACGTTCAGTCAGTTTTCAGAAAGCATATTCCATGCACTTTTTATTCAAATTCCCAGACAATCAACTGATTGTCGCCAGGTGAGTGGCTACTCATTCTTTTATTCAGATAGCAAATATCATAGCATATCATACATAAAATTTATTTTCCCACTAACCTAAGTCGCGTGGTGATTATGGATCATAAGTATCTACAACCACATAGTGCGAACAAAGGATAAATATTAATCTAGCAGGTAAGTTTGTTGCCGGGGGAGACACCAAGTTGGTTGCAGTAGTCCTTGTAATAGCGGACCCGAGCCTGGACAGTTGCACTGTTGGGGTTGCCGCATTCCCCGGAGTTGATGACCTTGATGGTGGCGCCGAAACCCTGGTTCAGTACACTGTGGACGTTGGTCATCCAGTACCACAGGGCCACCTTGAACGCCACGACGTTGTTGGTCGCCACTGTGTCCGGGGCCTGGAGCCCGTCGAACCCGTTTGCTTTTCCGGCGAGGGCGTAGTTATAGTTCCACGACAGCTGCAGCGGGCCCCGCCCGTAGTATTGCTTACCCGGCGCGCATGGGTACTGGGTGTACTTTGGGTCGCAGTAGTAGTTGTTTTGTGCTCGCGTGGATTTGTCCTCCCTTATATGGCATAAAACTGTCATCACATGCAACCCAATTAATTACACCAACTCAAATCACCGTGTTATATTCTTCTCAAGTCTCGGGTGAATGTGTGTAATTACATAGTATTCTCATGTATTTTTTTTTACGTAGTAAGTTTCTTCGCGGAATTTTGCTGGGATTAATTTTGAGCAAGGTCGTAAAAAATCTTTTAATAAAATTGTACATTCATAAAAAATCATGGCGTTATATGCTACTCATCAGTACTTTCATACATAAAGAGTTTCTTTGCATAGTAACAATAACCTACGCATAATCATTAAATTTTGAATTTGATATAAAGATTCAAAAACGATGTCAAAATGGATTGATTAGAAGACTTACATCCGGTCTCGTGCGTAACGTGAGCAAAGAAAGCAGCGATCTCGCGCTTGGAATCATCAGCTACGCCAGTCTTGCCAAAGTTAGGGTAAGAATTGAGGGCGGTAAGGAAGGAATCCCTGGTGTAGAAGGTCTTCCCCGGACATGAGTTACCGTTGGCTTTGTTGATGATCCCATTGAAGAATGCAGGTGTAACGACCTGTCCCACGTCAGCGCCTTGTACTACCCCAACGTTAACGCTGGTGGCAATTATAGCGACGATCAACGTCGTAATTATGCCTCGTTCAGAGTTCAGGGGCGACATAATTAATGTTTCAGGAGTTTGATGTTAAGAGAGGTGTGTGTGCTAGGATGTGTACTGATAATGTGGGGTATATATAGAATTACTCGGGCGTGGATTTTTTTTTCTAAAAATTATCGGAACCTTAATAAATGATTGTTTTAAGACACCTGGAAATGCCTTATAAAAGTAGAACCCACTCAAACTCAGGAGTCCATAAAGATAGACATATAAAAAAAATTCAGTATTGAAAATCCATTGAAACCAAACTCTATTTAAAACATGACTTATATTTACATTAATCAAACCTTCATAAAAAGTGAAGTGATAAAGGCTAATATATACCTTTTTGTATGAGTAACTTTATACTTACTTATATGTGCCTGTAATTAAACATCCAATCTTTTTCAATTGTCACCGTTTTATGTTATTGGATCAAAATATCTAACTTGTGTACATACAATCAAAATATATTAGGTTAGATAATTTTTTGGCGTTTATTGGTGATGTTTTCATATCGAGTCTATCAATATGGTGCATATTGACTGCAACAATTTAATACCCAAGACATGGTATTTTTATATCCGTGGTCTAATCGTATTTGTGAAATATAATTTTCCGGTCCCACGGAGGAATTTGGCAAACCTTAAGTCGACTTCGGGACGACATTCATGTGCAAAGATAAAATTAAAAAGGACTTAGCGTCTTGAGGAGGACTTGGACTGGGTCAGCCAACCGGACACGTACAATTTTTTAACCTTCCAAGAAGGATAAGCGTTTACATTTCAAAAGTACCTTTGGTTAACTTTTTGAAAAAATAACCACACACCTACAAGGATGGATGGATGGAGACAGGAGAGAGAGTACGTAACAGGTACGCAACATCTAATTTGCTGACAACTCAATTCATGAACAATAAATTCGAAGCTATATCATTAAACTTGTGCCGAAAGGGGCGGCGTATGTTATATAAAAAACATGAGTAAATCACATTGAAAGGTTGGACCCGATTGCTGTCAGATGTCTGCTGTTGAAATCTTGTATGGTTCTGTTGGTTCGACAGATGCGTCTTCGGAAAAGGGATCGAATATAGATACTTGTGATGTAATTTTGGAACAAACAAGTAACTAAATTAATTAATAAAGAATTACTTTATTTTAATCAAAATATTTAAAGTTTGAATATTTGATGATAATATTATATGTTTATTAAAAAAATTGTCACATTTTATATATTACACGATATAAATCTGAATCAATCTGCACCTTAAATACTATTGCGACAAACAAGAAAATTAAACAGAAAGCAGCAGCTAAACAGTTCGGTGTTGGGCCTAAGACCAGCAGTTAATACGAATTGCCGCGTGGCTTTTGTTTTTATCAAATATCCGATGGCGACTATCGATTGGAACATCTTTTAATAGGGAGTAGACGAATTCTAGATCATTTATTTTATTGTTGTTAACATTCTTAGGTCTCAAACACGGTTGCGGATTAGCTTTCTCGTTAATCTTATCTTAACTTTTTGCTTTCGGACTGGGTGAAGTACGAAATTGGCTTGGTTGGGGAATATAGGGGTTGTCCCTATATGGGGAATACCATCTTGTTCGTTGGATCTAAATAAATTTTCAAATTTTGGGATCCAACGGTGTAAAATATCCAAGGTTAATGTAGTCTTTTATCAAAAGTTAAAAATTACGTAGTTAGTATCTGCCTTAAATGTAGCCCCATTATCAATCCCATTATTATAAATATTGCTACTTTTAAAGAATTTAAGATTTAAACATTTAATTTGTTACAGAAAATATGGAATTTGATGAATACAAATTACTCTTTGAATTTAAAAAATTATTATCGTCCTTCCGTCTTCCTCCCGAACCAACAACTCAAAATTTTTTTTGCTTAAACCATTCCATAACCAACAAACCAATAAATCAGGAGAGAAAACCAACAAATCCGAACCAACAAACCAATAAATCAGGAGATAGAACATACAAGTCTGAACCAACAAACCAATAAATCAGGAGAGCCAACATACAAGTCAGAACCAACAAACCAATAATTCAGGCGAGAAAACCAACAAGTCGGAACCAACAAACCTATAAATAAGGATAGAGAACATACAATTCCGAACCAACAAACCAATAAATCAGGAGAGAAAACTAACAAGTCAGAACCAACAAATCAATAATTCAGGAGATATAACATGCAATTCCGAACCAACAAACCAATAAATCATGAAATAAAACCAACAAGTCGGAAAGACTACCCTTAGAGTAAAAACTATTATTACAACAATCAAAAACCACCACCTCAACAAGTAAAAACTACTACCACAAACAAGCAAAAACAACCTATGAATGGTGGTGATTCCCACGGAGTAGTATGACAAACGACAGTGACTTCCACGGATAAATGACAATAGTGACTTCCACGAACAATCGACGGTAGAGATCAAGTCGGAACCAACAAACCAATAAATAAGGATAGAGAATATACAAGTACGAACCAACGAACCAATAAATCATGAGAGAAAACCAACAAGTCGGAACCAACAAACCAATAACTCAGATTTGAGAAAACAATAAACTCGAAACTTACCTTCAAAGTCTGATTTTGAATTGATTTGAATTAGGTGGAAGATAAAAAGATTGGAGAGAGAAAATGAATCATAAATTTGTGGAAGAGAGAATCAATTTAAAATAGGTAAGTAGTTTTAAAGTCTGGAGAGAGAATAATAGTTAGTTTACCAAAACACTCTTGCATAATGATTTCACTCCTTTAGTCCCTAATTGGGGACTAAATGCATGTCCCCAACCAAGCCACTCCCGGTGAAGTACTATCCAAATGAACTCTTTGCGGATTCCCCAAATTTGTGATCATGTTTTCTTAAAAAGAACTACTAAGTAACTTCCTCGCGATTTTCACAGGCGAGAGGAGCGTCAACCTCAAAGTCTTCTCCTCTCATGTAGATATTAAAGTCCCTCCAGCTGCCTCTGTCCTAGTGCGTTGAAATATCTTGCTACGTTAGTCAGTTCGGGGATATGATATTAAGACAGTATCTTAGGATCAATTTATCTTTAAATATTTTCATTTTTTACTTATTTATATTAACCATACTCACTATTCAAATTTTTACTCGCACTCACATCCTTATCCCAACCAATAAATAATTAATATCTCTATCATACACATCATCAATTCAATTCACCTTAATTCCTCTCTCATCCGCATATTTTTTTAATATTATTTCATAAATTTGTAAAGTTTTCATATGTAAATTTCATATTTTGCATTAAAATTTTAATTTAAAAATGAAAAATATTTTTTGTTGAATAAAAAAATTAATTAAAAATAAATCAAATTACAAAAATAAAATAAAATTACGAATGCAAATAATGCAATTTAAAAATTAACTATGATCTTCAATTTTTTTGGCAAATATTCTCAATCAGATCACTTTTGAGAGTTAAGATTATTTGGATCAAGAATAAGAAGAAAAAGTTTAGATTGGGTGTGAAAATATGTTAACAATTGGAGTCTATTTATAAGGAACAAAAAATTACTATTTTCAAATTATTTATTTTAAAAAAATTACAAATAATTCTAATTTTTTTATCACATATTCTATTTTTAAAAAAATTAATTTGGACGAATAATATTGTGTGAAGTATACAAAGTATATTAAAAGAAAAAAATAAAAAGTCCCCACGAGGAACATCCAACTCAGATGGATGGCTATCCCCGGGTAAGCGTCCCCAATATTATTTTTTTTGCCTCAGATGCGTGAGACATGACTTGTCTATTTGTGCCTGGTTCTACTAATACAATGCGCAAAAAACAAGTGAAGTGAATTATTACGATACCTACCGAGTTATACCAATGACACCAACGATACCGTACCTTGAATATCAGATAACATACATTAGTCAGAATTGATAAGAACATTGAATACAATCTCCAAGGTAGGACCAAAAGTATGACAATACCAAAATCCAAAGTGAGTGTAAAAAGATATCCTAATTTACACCACCAAAAAACACATAATTACAACACAAAATATCAAGTTAAGGAGAAACAAAGGTCCAGGGGAGCACCAGACCGATAGTTGTGCACTTAATCGCATGCATGATATAAGAGGTATCCGCTTCCTAGGAATAACCGAAAACAATTGTGAGGTCATGTCTCAACAATGAGCTCCGATTAAAGCTTATCATTTGATATCCAAGCCATCTATAACTGAGCCGAGAAAAAGCGATGACAAAGGCCTAGACGGAGTCTTGAATTTCAGTTTTTGAATCAACACGTCGCGTCGCGTCTTTTTCTGTGGAAGTCTTTTCGTGACAGCTAGAACAAGTTGGGAGCAAGAAAGTGCGCGCTTGTTTACCCTCGTGGAAAAAGAGAGCGGTTGCGACAGGATAAGAGGAAACCCGCATTCGACCAATTGAATTCTGTGTAGACTTCACGAAATTCACTGCTCTCTTAAATTTTATAAAAAATTAATAATTCAAATATTAACACTTGATATAAACATATCATCATTTAACTAGTTGTTTAACTTATAAAAAATACTCTCTTATGCCACTAGATGCCATTCTCAAATCTGTCTAGTGTGCTTTTGTTTAATTAACCATTTTATAGACTTCTAACTGATTATGGATATTAATATTTCCATCCTTTTTTATATACGTGTATTATATACTATCACGCTCGTTATTAGGATGATATTACAATTGCCGCGATATAATTTCCTTTTATAGGTTTAATTGGTAAAAAATAATTGTCATAGATTGAACAGCATGTGATCGTACACGTCCACAAGCTTCCAAAATATCGGGACCAGTTGACTGACCCTGTCCAAGTCATCCTGCTGGCACAGCTGAGATAATCACACCAACGTCACCAAGAACCAAGCCTTCATCTTTGCACGTGAAACCAAAGTGCTCCTGATAAGGTATGTCGAAATCCCTAGCTAGGTGGTCGGAAAGAGCTAATCATGTAGTAAGAAATTTCCATTTTAACGAAATTTTCATTTTGTATCTTACGAATAAAAGAAAATGTATGGACTATTTATGTCCTAAAATCTCATGACTTGATAATTGCAACTTGCATTACCGTACGTCAAGCTCCGGCCAATATTTATGCATTCGGGCCGCGTTAAATTACTCGTCGATAGTGATGGATCTTAATTTCCAAGTCTCAATTCCCTACATATACCAACACATTCTGAGTTCACTCTCCTCATCCCTCTTCTTTCACATTAAACATCAAAACCCTTTATTTAAATAACAATGTCTCCCGTAATGGCGACGATCATCGCCATTATAATTGCCACCATTGGACATGTGGTGGTGGTGGTACAAGGCGTTGAAGTGGGAAACTTTGTGACACCTGCATTCTTCGACGGGATCATCAACCAGGCCGCGGGTAACTCATGTCCGGGGAAGACCTTCTACACCAGGGATTCTTTCTTTGCCGCCCTCGGTTCTTACTCCCAGTTCGGCAAGACCGGGGTTGCTGACAACTCCAAGCGTGAGATTGCTGCTTTCTTCGCTCATGTCACCCACGAGACCGGATGTAAGTCTTGTCACGTTTTTATCTAAATCGATCTATCATTTCAAATACTAACACCAAGTGGAAGTAAATTCTTTCTGTGCGTAAATAGTCGAGATATTATGCCTATCTCCACAAGTTCATTACACCAATAGTACAATTAAATATTATTATTTTTTTTCTTCAAAAAATGGCTAAAAATACTCGGCTATCTATATTGCATATCTTTTGCACAAATTGTCGAAGCATCTGTATTACTACCTTTAATTACCTTCCGGGGCTCTACTTCTAGAAAATCTAAGGTTCCCTATTTCATAACAAAAATATTTTTTTCGCTATAATCCTAGACTATGCAAGAGAATTCTCCATTTTTTTCCGGTCCATCACGTGTCTCTTTATACCCAAAAACTCGAGCTTCACTCTAAATGTCTTCACTTACCATCAGGGGCAACATTGTTAATTAGAGGTCTCTGGCCCATTCTCATCTTTTGCTTATCAATGTGTTTTGGTTTTTGCTGGTAATTTTGGTGACAGTTCTATGCCATATAAGGGAGAATCAAGCGACGCGCGCAAACAACAACTACTATTGCGACCCGTCATACACTCAGTACCCATGCACGCCGGGGAAGCAGTACTTTGGGCGCGGACCACTTCAGCTGTCGTGGAACTACAACTATGGCGCGGCTGGGAGCAAAAATGGGTTCGACGGACTCAACGCCCCTGAATCTGTGGCCAACAACAACGTCTTGTCCTTCAAGGTGGCCCTGTGGTTCTGGATGACCAGCGTCCGCCCAGTCCTGAACCAGGGTTTCGGGGCCACCATCAGAGCCATCAACTCTGGTGAGTGCAACAATGGCAACTCCCCCGCTGTCCAGGCTCGGGTTCGCTATTACCAGGACTATTGCAACAGGTTCGGCGTTTCCCCTGGCGACAACCTTTCCTGTTAGCTGAATTAAAATCTATCTACCCAAAATCCTCACGCGTCTTGGCCTTGGTTGTTCTATTTCTGTGTGATGTGTATTATTTCAATAAAGGAATGGGTTAATCCACTCGTACAATGAATAATTATAATTATAGTGTTAACGATAAATTAAGGGTGCTCTTTTAATTATGTATGTAAATCTCAACATAACATTTTATTGATAAATTCAGAATTATTATCGACTGCCAAAAAGCATGTCGTTTAACTAAATAGAATATTGTTAATCATAAAAAATTGTCATTGTGCACAAGCACCATAAACATGTGTTAATACATAACTTAAAGCCGAAGCACTATTATCTAAAACATATCACCATGTAATCTCCTAGTTATATTAATTGTTTCTTCTAATCATTTACCATTCGATGGCCCTCCTAAATGGTGATTATAGCCTTTATGAACCGAATTAGATTCTGTTATGGTTGAATACTTATGTGAAAACAAAATTCTTCTCCCTCTCAATTTCGCTAGCCTTCAACAAAATATTTAGCAGTTACTTAACGTTTCCATTTATTTTTTGGAACTTCCACCATGAATGAAATTCGGAGCTTCATATAGATAAGCTTAGTCGATATTTTTTTAATTTATATATTACGGTAGTTAGATCTATTTAACTGATTGATATAAATTAGAACGTGATAAAATCTTTGAAAGATGATAAAAATATTTAAGACTGGTGAATTTTAAGTAATTTGGACTTAAAATATTTATTAAATGATTTAAGTTTTTTTTGGTACACAAAATATAATTATGGTCTTATTTATTGTATTTTAACGGTTATTGAAAACAAAGTTTATTAGATAAAGCGTGCACTTACAAGCATTACAACAATCTAGCACTTACAAGCATTTTATTATTTCCCACTCACTAACGTGTGTGTGGGGTTTATTTCAAATGGAAAATTAGGGACACGACAATCTAGCAACTCAGGTTATTGCCAGGGGAAACACCAAACTGATTGCAGTAGTCCTTGTAATACCCGACCCGGGCCTGGACAGCGCCGGAGTTGCCGCCGTTGCACTCCATCGAGTTGATGGCTTTGATGGTGGCGCCAAAACCCTGCGTCACGACGGGGCGTACGTTGTTCATCCAGAACCACAGGGCCGTCTTAAAGGACACTACGTTGTTGTTGGCCACCGTCTCGGGGGCGTTGAGTCCGTCGAAGCCGATGGCTTTTCCGGCAGCGCCGTAGTTATAGTTCCACGATAGTTGCATCGGTCCACGCCCGTAGTATTTCTTTCCTGCGGCGCATGGATATTGGGTGTTTGACTCGTCGCAATAATCGTGGGACGCTCCATTTATCTCTTCTATGTAGCAAAAATCTGTCATTAAAACACAAAAAGTCAATTCCAATGTGTTATAATATATATTATAATATATATATATAATATATATACACATGCATACATATATACATGTTTTCTTGATATTGCTTTAATGTTTATTTGACTAGAGAAGTTGTTTATAGGAGTAAAAGGTGCATATATATTATAGTTACGTGACCTAAGGTTACGAAGAAATGTTACGAAAGTGTTAATAAGTTGAAACAGGTTTTCATATTGTTAGGACAACTTTGCAAAGTATAAAATTTGTGCATGCAACTTGTATTACTTCTCACTGACTATATATACAAAATACTAGCAATCATTTAGATTAATTGATGTAGGCTTAATTTTATTTTGAATAAATCTTGAATTTGAGTTAATAAAAATGCAAAAGTGTTAAATATTAGTTGAGAATAACCTTTTATTTTTTAAAAAATCTTAACTGAGTCAAATATATATATATATATATATATATAAACCATTATAATGAAACATATACTATTGATTATAAGAGATTATAAATATATCAAAAGATAACTCACGTGCAGTCTCGTGAGTAACATGTGCGAAGAACGCAGCAATCTCGCGCTTAGAGTCATCAGCGGAGCCAACCTTGCCAAACTTAGGGTACGCATTAACAGCGCTAAGGAAGGAACCTCGCGTGTAAAACTTCTTCCCGGCGCAACTAGCCGCGGCTTGGTTAAGTATCCCGTTGAAGAAGGCGGGCGTGACGACATTAGCCACCACAACTCCACTGCCACTGCTGCCGCTGCCGCCGGAGGTGCAAGGACCGGCCTTGCAGCCGGACCCACAGTAGGCATCTCCCGTGCCGCAGTAGCCGTACTTGCTACAGCACAAGTTAGAGGCGCACCCGCAGTTTTGGGCTGCCACATTTGTTGCACTGATGATGACCAATGCAGCGAAGGCCATCAAGAGAAAGTTGGTGGGCAACATCGTTTTGGAATATTGGTGCTAGCTAGTGATTGATTACTTGATTTGGGTTGAAGATATGAAGTGTAGAGATGGGTGGAGAACAATTTGGGAAGGTGGGCTATTTATAGGGATTTGTTATTGAAGAACATTTTTAGTTTTTTCAGGGATGACTGTGATTTAAGGAATTCCAACCTTGACATTTGACATAGACAACATTCGACTTAATTACATATTCTCCTTCTAGAATTAAGCATAATAAGTTAGTGACAAGAGGGAGTTACGGGAATCTCCAAAATCGATATAAGTTATACTCTCTAGTTAATTAACCACTTTGTTTGCTGAGTTGGTGCATATGATAAAGGTGTTTTTAATATGAATATGGAATTTATTTGCTTTGAATATGTATAAAGATATGCTATCGGATTGACCCGTTGGTTAGAGTGCTATTGTGACTCGGTCCAAAAATCATTGCTTAATATGGTTGAATTGGTCACCGAAGTTTGCTATTAAACAATCTCAAGCGGAATTCACCAAAGTAGGAATATGGAATTTGTTTGTTTCGTTAGAATCTATATATTTAATACTTATAAACTAAATCATTCCTATATGTTTTAACTAATTTAGGACAACGTTAACTCATCTCTTCAAACAAAATTCACCTGATCGAATTTTGCAATGTCTGTGACTTTATCAAAAGGAAAATAATTAAATTTGTGCGAACTTAACAATGAATACATGATCGACCCACTCTAATTCAATGGATGGCACCAATGGCAGAGCCATGTTAGAGAGAGAGGGATTAATTGACTCTTCTTAATGTTTTTTTATATGATAATGAATATATATTTTACTCTATGTCCCCATTAAAATTATAAATTGAACCCACAAAAAAATCTATCTACATATAAATTACATCTAAATCTTAAAAAAATTAAAATATTGACTCACTCTTAAAATTTTTTGGCTCAGCCCCTGAATGGCACAACCCGTGACTGAGATGGGCAAGCCGATTTCTTCTTCCAACATCCATAGAGTTGTATTATCAAGAAATATTGTCTTCCACAAGGATATATTTCCTTTTCAAAACAGTACCTATATAATCCCACTATTTATGTACTATTTGACTCGTCTGTTACTAGTCATATTATTCATATGTATTATCATCCTTCCCCTACCACGACTTCTTAGTTCATGATCATACAATAGAATTATATGTAATTTCGTTCATGAAAGAGTTCAACAAGGTACCATACGGTTGTTTCACATTAATACAGAAAAACAAATCACATTACTAGATAAGAACAACCTTCTAATTTGTTGACTAAGTCCTTGTTCAAGCATCGCCATTTTTGTCTTCTCTTTAAGTTAGGAATGTGTGATCCCCACATTCTAACTTCTGGGGATATTGAGTATGATTTAAGTCCAATCAGGCCCAATCACGCACCAACCCACCAAAGAATTTAGCAGGAGATAGAGAAAAAGTGGTCTTGTCGTCTTCCACTTTCCACTTTGCTGTGCAGCTATTGACTTTTGTATATATCTAGCATTTGACAATTGTAAATACAATTAATGAGTGGGATTTTAAGCTCTCTTTTCCAGTAGCTCCGATATTCTCCCTTCTGTTTTCTCAATATTTCTTTCCTATTTAATTATCCTCAATTACTAAAGTGAACATGGTTTGATCATGTATCAATAGTACCCAAATTCTGACATAGTTGGAACTTATGAATTCAAGAACTCTCTAACTTACTGATTGGAGATATTGGGAAAGGGCATATGTTTGGTAAAAGACATTTGCTTAAAACATGGTCTACGGGCCAGTTAATAAAGTCCTCCAATATGGCCCAATAGCTTGGGCAATTTGAATAACGGACGTAGGAAACATGGCTTTGAAATCATTTTACAGGCTTCGATTTGTGGCTCTTGAGCTTCAAGGCCCAAGTGTCCATGGTCTTCAAATAAAAAAGCGGTCGTACCGAGCCGCTGAAATTGACCGAGTTCGTCCTTTTTTCTTTTAAGATAAAGTGACTTGGAACCTTTTCATAAAAGAGAGGTTTAAATAATAAATACATAGGATAGAGACTTCAATTTACTTTAGAGACTTCAATTTACTTTTTTAAGATTTCAAAATTCACAAATTTTAAAAATTAGTAGTAAAATTATAGGGTCTCACACGATTCTATGAGTTTTTTTTTAAATGCATGTGATAGAATATAACAACCACCGTACCCTATAACAACAAGACTAGAGAGATCTGTTGGGTCAAAAGACATTCATGATCAACTGATATTTTGCCAATTTTAGCACACATATTCACACAAAAAAATTGTCATAATATAATTATTAATGCACATTAAGTCCCTTCTAATTGTCGGCCAGAAAATGGCACAATAGGCTATCACTTTGATACATATTATCTCACGAGTCTTGTGCCTCATTAGTGCAATATTACTACTTGGACCACTATAAAATTATAATATCCATCATTGTGCCTTTCATAAAAGGCCTAATTCTTCATTACATCAGTGTGCCGGTTACCATTCCACGAAGAGGCGCACTAACGAAAAAGTGAGGCTTGCTTTACCTAATTGGAAGCTGTAAATGCTTTGTCCACGTCAACTTTCGCGTGAGCAATCTTTCATTTTTTAGTTTTTGCCAACTAACAAATTGTTGATCTGAACACTGATGTAATATTGTTATTTTTTTATTACATCATAAGTATATCTAATCAACCAGTACAAATTTGGGTTAAATAAACAGCGTCTAATATTGTAATTTTGGGTTTGTAGTTCCCCTTAGGCTAGCTATTGTACATTATATATATTTCTTTTAATAGAAATTTACGTTAGTACAACAAAAATGTAAACATGAATGTGTAGAACACCCATAATAAATCGTAGTAAATAAAATACACACGATATTATGTATTTTTATCGAAAAAAATCTGCATCCACGAAACAAGGTTTTAAAAAATGCTGTCGGACCACAAATCGAGCATAAATCTGGATCATTTTTGGGGTTAAAACGGTGTTTGGTCCGATTGGACGAAATCCGGTCGAACTAGACGATTCACCTGGAAAATTTGGTCAAACCGAACAGTTCAAATGGAAAATTGGTATGTTTTATATTTTTTAATTATTATTAATTTATATTTACCTATACATAAACATATATTTCAAACAATTACATTAAAATAAGAAGAAAAAAATCCTGGTCCGACCGGTGGTTAGGTTGGTCAGACCAGTTGACCTATAGGTCGAACCAACTAACCCAGAGGTCGGACCCAATTCCGGGTCGACCTCTGGGTCCTTTTTAAGAACCCTGCCACGAAGTACATATTCTCATTATGTAGAAATTCATAATACATAAGCTATAGGCCAGGCATCTAGTACCATATTAAACAAGAAGTCATAACCTGACCTTTATTATTTATAGCTCAATATACTCTACAATAAGAATAGAGTTTATTATAGTTAGGAATTTGTAACATGTCCTAGCAATTTAATTATAAAAACATAGTATTTTCAATGCACGTGAACAAGTAGATAAAATGATCAGTTGTAGTTTATTTTTTCAAAAATATTTCGATTTAACGTTGACCTTAGGTGGAGACTCTTTCAAAGGATTGACCACAGATACGAATTTCGTCGACAACAATCAGCAGAGAAGTCCCTTTTTACTTTTCTAGAACCAAGTCAGAAGTCAAACCCTCACCCCGCAACCGACGCGGCATTATTTTACTAGACGCCGAATCCTAGCATGTCCATACTCAAAATTCCAATAAATTATATTCCCAACTGCTTCACTAGATTGCTCTATATATAACGGGCTAAAACGTACACATCTCATAAGTCATATCCCTTCTAAATTCGTCTAATTCCCTCTCCCATCTTCTATTCAAATTTTACAAAATCAAAAAAATGTCTACGTCTCGTACAAAGATACTCCTCGCGGCGACGACGGTACTAGTGTCACTAGTACTATCGGGCCACGAGGTGGCAGGCCAGAACTGCGGGTGCGGGTCGGACCAGTGTTGCAGCAAGTACGGCTACTGTGGAACCAGCGAGGACTACTGCGGGAGCGGGTGCCAAAAGGGCCCCTGCTTTGCCTCACCCCCGACCAACGACGTCTCGTTGGCCGATGTCGTCACCAACGAGTTCTTCAACGGGATCATAGCCAAATCTGACGCTGGTTGTGCGGGGAAGAGCTTCTACTCGCGTGATGCCTTCCTCGAGGCTTCAAGCTCATACGCCCAGTTCGGTAGAGTTGGTTCCGATGAGGACTCCAAGCGCGAGATTGCTGCTTTCTTCGCTCATGCGACCCACGAGACTGGACGTAAGCATTTGTCTTCAAAATTTTCGTATTATTTTAAGAAAATTATCAAACGTTTGTCAGGGATCCATCTTTCTTAATTAAAGTAAATGTTATTGTGCAGACTTCTGCTACATAGAGGAGATAGACGGCCCATCAAAGGACTACTGCGACGAGACCAACACACAATACCCATGCAGCCAAGGCAAGGGATACTACGGACGTGGACCCATCCAGCTATCTTGGAACTTCAACTACGTCCCGGCCGGGGAGAGCATCGGGTTCGATGGGCTCAACGCCCCCGAAACCGTTGCCCAGGACCCAGTTATTTCCTTCAAGGCTGCCCTGTGGTTCTGGATGAACAACGTCCACTCTGTGATGGGACAAGGATTTGGGGCCACCATACGGGCCATCAACGGTGCACTCGAGTGTGACGGGGCGAACCCAGGTACCGTACAAGCCCGTGTTGGGTACTACACTGATTATTGCAGCCAGCTTGGGATCTCTACCGGAGATAATTTGACTTGTTAGGATACTACTGATCATATAACAGAATTACTACTAATACATTGTTTCTTCCTTTCAAATTTCGTTGTATATTTTGAAGAAGTAAAAAGAACTGAGTTTCTATCAGATATTTCTCCACGTTCTTTGCAAGTAATGTCCCGGGCTGGAAAGCCCATTCCAATCCAAAAAAACCTAGTCGATAACATTGTCTTGGTTTTGCAAAACTTGTATCATATTATGCCCATGGAGTATGGCAATTATCATTGTCACAATTACCGAAGCTTAGAAGCAGTTTGTCTGAATTTTGGTCTCTACTGTACAATGGATTCCATATTCAGCTGTAAATACAAACTCGTTCTGTTGTTGGCAGAACGAAAAAGACAAGCTCCCAGAAATTTTAGCGAGCGATAGGAAGAAATTTGCTAGAAATCCTTCCTTCTCTGCCTCATCTCATTCAGCTCCATCTCAATGTCAGCATCTTGAAACGGGTTGCGTGAACTGGCAACCGTTGTTCTGCCAGGAGGGAGATCCCCTTTCTGCGAAAAACATTGATAAGCAATAACCAAAATGTACTTTTGACCGAAAGAAACTTACATTCCATATTTTCTTCCTTTGGAAAAGAATCACAATCATAAGGAACTTAAGAATCCCAACATTTTTCAGATGATAGATTGTTTCAAAGGCGCACCTTTGAGCTACCAGATAGTTCCTTCTTCAGATTTTCCAGATCATCGTCAACTGATGAGGTCTCGAGCATTGCAAACTACAGCACAAAGAGCACAACAAGAGAACAGTGAATTCTGACCTCAAAATCGATTTCCGTCAAGACAAAAGTTTTGGTATGAGGAAGATTACAACATAGCAGTGCACATCAAAATTGAAGAAAACAATAATCACCTTTCCATCTAGTTCGTCAGTAGTTAATTGCCCAAGTGCTTCAGCTTCTGATTCCATAGCCAACACTAGCAAATAAACGGAAAGATACGTAAGACAAACTTTGAAGTCAACCTCAATCTAATACAGCATGATTGCAAGACAATAAAGCAGGGACCATATGACAACTAGCAGAAAATTACGGAGGCGGATGAAACAATGCAAAAACAGAAAATTGATAACGCTTAACAAGGATTATGTATAAAAGCTTGCCTTTTTCTTCCATCTTCTCAAATGCTGAAAGCGAACTGCTGGTGTTAACATTACCCAACATTTCAGTCACCTTCGTCGCAGTCCTGGTTCAACAGAGGTGAGGCAAACCATCACAAAAGAGTAGCATAAATTTTAATGAAGAAATGGGTTGACAACAAGTGATGGGTACAGAGACGCACTTTGCAGACTGAGCCCGGGCTTTAAGTGTATCTTTCTTCGACTTCGCCTCCTGTATTTTGCTCTCTAAAAGCTGCATTTGTTAATGGGTACAAGCACTCTTCATTTTAGACAAAAGAATGCAAGATAACTGCATAAAGTAAAAGTTCATTTGGACATCTCTGAAAAGTTATCTTCATATTTTATAATTAAGATAAAGGAAGAGGGGAAATGCCGAATTTTCGGCTTATAGTGCATGAAGTAAAGTCAACCTACTAGGCCTATACGTGTATCATCAACTGTACGACCACGCTATGTTGGTTTCCTCAGTCCAAGGGCCATTTTGTGTCTTAACACATTACCGAAGATCCTTGCTTACTAACATAATACATAATTTAGAAAGCAGCCCCAGACAGTGCACAGGCCATTGCAACAAGAAATATGAGGCATGAAGTGACTAGACTGACCTACCCGAGTATTAGAGACGAGATTATCAACAACACCTTTCTGTTGATCAAGCTGAGCTTTCAAAGCATTGGCATTATCCTGCAACAAAACACAAGCGCTAATCAATCGCACTCTAACACCAACTAATAAAATAGATAAGGCCAAGTTTACAAATTAAAATCGAATTTTTCCATCAACGGAAGAGGAAGACAAGTCTTATTGAAACCATCAAAACATTGGAGATAAAACCAGGTGCACAAACAAAACAATATGACCTAGCTAATTCAACCATACTTTGGAAGTGCTAACATAAACAAGCAGCATCGCAATCCTCCTTAACTGTATCACATTTTGACTTACAGAAAATGATTTGCGCCTTTTAAGAGCTTCACGTGCAAGATCTTCCTCTCCTTTTTGAAGAGCTAGCTGTGCCTTGCGATACCTATTCCAAGTTAGGAGTAAAAAAACGTCAATAGAGCCTATGACACTACCAACAAATCACTCAATAAGAGCACAGAATGGAATCGTGGGTACCAGTCCTCAGAAGCTTGTTGTGCTGCTTTGTACTTGTTTTCCAATCGTTTTTGAGATGCTAAGACCTGGAAACATGTAAGAAAAAAAAAGCTAAAACAAACTAATTCACATTAAAAACACAAAGGAGGGGGCGGCAAATGGTCAAAGATAAATATAAGAGCATACTTACTTGAGCTGTGGCCTGTCGCATTTTAGTCAGATCATCATTCATTTCAATAACTGCCTGCTCTAAAATTTTCTCCGGGTCTTCAAAGGCACTCAGGACAGCATTTGCATAAGACTGAAACAAGGCAACTACTCAGCAAGGCCCCACCCGAAAAAAAGACCCATCATCCTCAAAACCGGGCAGGAGGCCAAAGAAACTCACCTTAACAACCCTCGCAAAACGATCAAAAAGGTTACTACGAACAACAGGAGGTCCTCTACGCGCTCTAGGACGAACGGCCGAGCCAGTCCTGGTGCCAACGAGCCGTAAAGCTACAATCCCAATCCAAATTAAGTCAGAACGTATGGAACGCAAACACGAGCGGATCCAAACTCTCCTACCTACGGTTAGGGTTTACGATCATCACCGCGCCACCAATTCTGCTGCTATTACGCACGCCAATATCGCTCAAAACCTACATAATCGTTAAATCTCTTCGTTCTGTCACTACCTAACCACAAACCATAGCTGCTAGCTCCACTCTGAACCCTAAGATCGACACTTTGTACGGAAATTAATTCTACTATATTTAAAAGAAGATAAAAGTAAAATATAAGAAAACAAGGAGGGAGCGGTTATCTTACGTCTTCCGGTAAGATACGACGACTTAAGAGGGTGGCGTTTCATCATAGAGAGAGTGTTGCTCCGGCAGCTTCCGGAGGCGGTGGCCGAAGGAGGGGCAGCGGCGGCCCTAACGGACAATCCTGTAAATAAGTGAGGTTTCGTGGCCATTGTCGGAGCCGATTGTACGGTGCGGCTGCCGCCTCCACAACTGGTGGCAGTTCTTTGTTTTCTGTGGTTGCAGGTCGAAGGCGACGGAGGAGAATCACTCAGATTGGATTTCCTCTGCTCGTCTTTGTTCCATCCCACTCCTGGGCCGGGCCCCGGTTTTATTGTGGGCTTCAAATAGTAGGCTTATTTCGAGGTTCCAAGTTCAACTTTTTTTTATCAATTGAAAAAAAATACAGGTTATTTATTTATTATTTTGGAAATGGAGGGGCAAAACACCTCTATGTATTAAGAAAAATGGCAAAATACATTCTACTTAGTACAAGGTTATCCATGGCTTCTTGTGAAGTTACACCTATCAACCCCGTCGAAATTGTACCATTAGAAGCTCGAAAGAAAAAAGTCTTAGAAGAAAAGATTAGCTAGTGAAAGAAAAAATTTTGTTGACATTCGGTGTGTCACTAAGTTCAACCTTGCACCATCACTAACTAAATCTTAGGACTTTAGACGATTTTGTACATTAATTTTTTCTCAAACAATGTTTCTCGTTTTCATAATGGTTAGAAATTGAATCACAAACACTTGATAAAAAGAATAAGATCGATTATCATCGATTATCATTATACCTATCGGCTATTATGCATAGATAGGTCTAAGTTCATTTTAGTGTATAAATATTTTGGATCTTGTCAAAATACATAAATTAGTTATAAAAAAAATACTCGCTCAAAAGATTCACATAAACCTTTGTAACTTGAAAATGTATCAAATAAGGCCTCATAAAGTATCCTGAGAGCACTTTTTTTGGGTCACCTACGACAAATCATGAACTTAAGTGGCATCCTTGTCATATTTAAAATACTTTTAAGTTATTTTAAAATTAAAAATACCATAATACTTTAGGTCCCTAATCCTTGAGGCTCCGAACTCTTTTCTTGGGATTCTTCACCGGCAAACTACTAATAAAATCCTAAATCTTGATGTAAAAAATGCCACTTATTCTTTTTGGTTTCTATGATTCCTTTCTATTTAAATTCGGAGCTCAAAAGGCTAAGTTATTTGTTGTACGGTGTTTCTAATTTATTTTTGTACTTTGGTTTTGCCATGCACGTCAAATTTAGTCTTCTTCTTGTTTCATTGATTTTGATTAGCTTTTTTTTGTTATTTTCGTTAGGGAGGTCAACTCAATTTTGTCCCATAATATGGTTCAATCGAGCTTACCGGAATGCAACTTTTGTCTAAATTTTAAAAATATATACATATAAAAAATCTAATTCATTCAACCAAATATTCAATAATCCAAAACAATATCAATTTCATTCAAAAAAAAACATGAAATATGAAATATGATATTAAATATCCTTACAAAAGAAACAACAATAACACCCACTGTCATATATCCTTATATTGTAGGAGTAAATTTTGTTCTGGCATTCTCCCGTTCCAGAAATAACAAGCCTTGCAATATCATTTGTGCACTAAATATTTGATAAGATTAGAATGATAATATCATCTGTGCACATCAAATATGAGATTCACGATGAGTAACTCCCTAATCAGAAATGTCTTTTACTTCTCAACAACTTATCAAGCAATATATTACTACTTGAGATTTTGATTTAATCTAACCCTAATTTTGTCTAGTTCAACCAAAAATTGCCTAGTTGGTAAAATTTATGGGTGTATATATTTTTTTTGACCTGGTGTACTTTTCGAAATCTGGTCTGACTGATTGTATCATCGTTCAAATCGCAATCAAAAACTACAAAAGAAAAGTTATTTTTATATTTAAATATGACAAAAAACGTGGATAATAAAGATGTGTTATTTTTAAATATGACAAAGACGTGGAATTGGAAGAGGACGATGTGTTATTTTTAAATATGAAGTGTCATTTAAAATAGGACAAGGATGTCATTTAAATTCATGATGTGTTGTTGATTATCCGAAAGTGCTTGTAGGGCGTTTTTTGATTCACTTAAAATAATACAAGAACTTATTTACGGGGTTTTATGTGAATTTTTTAGCAAATACATGACCTTATTTGACCATTATTTCAAAAATATTTAAGGAGGTTTTGAAAAAGTGACCAGATATTAAAACCTGAAAAGAAAACAAAAAAGATACCCTAAAAAAACAAAAAGACAAAAAATGAAAAAATAAAGTTTATAATGGAATTCAAAATTTAAAAATATTCTTCGAAGAATCGCCTCAGTAAATATAATGGGACGGCTTCCAAATAATGTCCAAGCAGAACTAACAATTATTGAGCAAAGATCCAAACGATTAGTCCCAATCAAAGGTTTTAATTCACAATTGGTTTATACAGGTGTGAGTTTCTTGCTTCACGAGGATCAGCACGCATCGATTCTGATTTTCCTTTGGAATCACACCAATCTTGAAGAAGAACAACTCACTATATTATTAACACAATTTCCCATACATACAAAATTTATGATATATTCAGTTTGTTATTTCTAAAATAAATAAACCCCAGATACCAATCAAGTCAGCCATGCGTTAGAACTAGCAGTTGACTATATAGCGTCAGCTCAATTTCGCTTCCATTCAACGATATACCATAACAAAATCCTGGTAATTTAATCTGCCCTTTTTGTTCTCCAATCGTCATTTTTTTTTTGCGATAAATTGTAGGTTTAAATTGTTTCCACAAATCATGTTCTTTGTAAGGGCTTACGGAGCTCGAACTTCCCACCTCATGCTTAAGGCTATATCCTATGTTTTGACCGCTAGACCATACATGCGGTGGTTCTCCAATCGTCATTTTGGGTCCAGGAAACTTCGCTTCCAATGTCACGAAATTTCCTATCTTGATAATTTTCCATAAATATCTGATCAACCACTGTCACACTCTTTGTACCAAATTTCCCAAAATGAAACTACTCAGTAATGTTGTAGTGTCAACTGTCAAGGCCCTTTTTCTCCAAGCATTTCCCCGCGTTTAACGCAATAGAGAAGGTGGAAATGGTCCTTTCGCAACTATCGCTCGATAAATAAATAATTCAAATATTATAATTTGTTATTGAAATAAACTACCGAGTACCCTGAGACCTGAAGTTGACTGGCAACCAACCAGTAATTTCCCATGCTCTTACGTTGGCGTGCAGGTGTTTTACTCGTGGTTTTCAATATTATTCTTGAGGTCGACTCGAATTTTGGTCTGACAATCGAGTTAATCCGTTTGATTGACCTATCCATCGATCAAACAAGAGCCTTTTTAAATAGAAAAAGTTCTTACTAATTTTTGTGAAGAGTACTTTTTACCAAAATTTTACATATATGAACATAGATATTTGTATGAAGTTCCATGCAATGAATAAATACCCATTCTCTCTCCTCTTTTTTCCAACTACATACATTTTTCAATCTCTCATCAATCTCAACATCACTATTTATTTTTATTTATCTCCCATGCTCAATTAAAAACACTCTCTCTGCCCATCTCTCACGCTCACTCAAGTCCCTATCCTATTT
Organism: Hypericum perforatum; assembly: GCA_012979155.1. NCBI lineage: Eukaryota > Viridiplantae > Streptophyta > Magnoliopsida > Malpighiales > Hypericaceae > Hypericum > Hypericum perforatum. Next base: position 62,217 of record SOPF01028886.1, on the reverse strand, counting down.
CTCTACTTATATATTTCTTCTTCTTCATCTTCCTTTTTTTTCATCTTCTCTGGCACCTATTTTCAAATATTCATCACCCATAAAACTTCTCAATCAGCAAAAAGCAATGGAATCATGCTTTAACAAATAACACCGTCAAAATTTTAAAATTAGAAACAATCTTTCTCTATAACAATGAGATGACCATGAAGATAAAGAATTTATCAAACGAGAAGTCATTTATAAGGAGAAGAATGTATTTAGAAATGTGAGCGTTCTATGTTAAATTTTGGGAGTAAGAAGAAACTTAAATTAGAGAATTCTGGGTCAAAATTAAGTAAAACCTTACAAACTCGATTATTCTGCACTGATTTTTTAATCCAACCACTTAGTCTGACTGAAAATTAATCAGATTGTGAGGTCTGATCGTATCTACTTTTTTTATCGGTTATCTCTCCCAAATCAATTAGACTGCGTATTTGAAAACTATGGTTTTACTTTTGCTACATAAGTTTGACAATTTTGTCAAAAACAACATACATACGTCAACCTTTTTGTTCTCAAGTTTCAGCTCCAAAAGAACATTAGTGTGAGATGGGGTTAGCTTCGATGATGAATGATTTTTTTCGAAGAGTAATGACTAAAAAACATTCGAAGGATATTTGCAAAAATCTAAAAATCACAAGATTAAAGTGAAAAAAATTCCACAAATAATAATATCACATGAAAGAAATATCATTATCGCAAAAAATAAAAAATATCAGTTCAATTCAATTTGATTTTGTACCGCATAGACTGATTTATTCAATATGTACCAATCAAAATCCCCGTGAGATGTACTGAATTAGATAAGAACATATTTTTTTGGTTAAGAGAAACAAACATTAACATAAAAATGGAAGCATGTTTTGATTGGTTGAACAGATTGAGATGTGTCAAATTACGAAATGGCCGCAATTCTTTTCGAATTTGGGAGTTATTGTATTATCAATTTCCGGTCTTTAACAATGTTAACATCATTAGATCAGCTAGATTGACTATTTATAGGTTAATAATGCACTTGGTCGTTGAGGTTCAACTGCCGAAGGAACAAACCAAATCAGGATAAGTAGTTATTACAACGTGTAAGGCAACCCGGCTAACTCTAACTTAATTTAAAAATAAAGAATCTTGAACTTTTTGAAATATAAATATTTGTTAGAAAGTGTCTTACAATTTTCAAAAAATTATCGATAAACCTAAATTTAAACCTAGATTAGTTAATATGATAACAATTGTATTAGTATAGTACGTGTGGTATAAAAAAGATGTTACCAACGTAGCACCCTCTCCTTCCCTCTTTGACACGTACAAGTAATTTACCATATTTAGTTGTGTTGCCTTTCTTACC
>SOPF01028886.1:0-60838 GCA_012979155.1 Hypericum perforatum | reverse complement strand
GAGTTTAATGCCTGATGCTTTCGTGCTTAATTGTTATTACCCACCACCACCATCATCAGCTCATCCGAAGCTCAGGTACTTCCTCTCTATCTCTTAAATTCACCTGCTTTTTACATTTTCCAATTTCACCTTTTTTTCTAGAAAAGAAAAAGAGGAAGAGAAGATAGTTTCATGCTCGAAGTTTCTCTTCTTGTTCTTACTAAAATTCACAGTTTCTCGTTTGCTGAAATTTTGAGGCTTTTGGGTGTCGGTGTCGAACCCACTTAATAATAATATATAGACCGTCTAGTGTATACTTAAACAACTATATATTAGGCCGACCGACTAACCAAGATTTGAACTCAGGTTGGGAGGCAGGTTCTGGTTTGGCATATGAATGGTCCAGTCTTGTCCTTTCTTTTTTTAAGATATACGAGACTGTGATTTTAGTCGGTGGGTCTCTTGGAGAATGATCTTGGTAATTATAATTTTGGCGGTCCTTTGAACTTCTCTTCTGGGTTATTTAGAAGATGACTCCGGGAACTAATTCCACTATGTTTTCGATGGATTACTAGCCTATTTTGCTTCCATGTGCGTTCCGCTTGTAGGTTTTTGAAGTCATATCCTTGAATTGCATGAAAAGGCTGATAGTTCTAGTTCTCGTGTTGTTTTTCGATGATCAGAACCTTTCAAAACAGAAAACAGAGAGTTTGTTTTGTCGACAATCCCCCGATGAAAGTTTAGTTCTCATGCGTTTCTAAGCTCTGGCCGATATCTGGTTTCAGCTCTGGATCTGCGGGTGACGTACGATGGGAAATAATTTGCAGAAGGCGCAGGAAGTGCAAGTAGAAGTAGAAACAGAACAGCAACAACAGCAACAGCAACCTCCACAACACGATGAGGATACACGATTCACTTGTGAGATATGCATTGAACCGATGTTAGCCGACAGAAAGTTCAGAAACAGCAGCCTGTGTTTTCATCCCTTTTGCGTCGACTGTATTGCCAAGTACATAGAAGTGAGACTTGATGATGGGAGTACCGGCAAGATCAAATGCCCTGGACTGAACTGCAAGCACTTATTAGACCCTCTATCGTGTAGCCCGATCATGTCACAGCCAAGTTTTGTGAAATGGTGTGATCTTCTTTGCGATTCAGCTGTTTCACGGCTTGACAAATGTTATTGCCCGTATCAGAATTGCTCGGTTCTGGTTCTAGATGAGTGCAATGCTAAGCTGAAGAAAGTTCAGTGTCCCAACTGCAAGAAGAATTTCTGTTTGACGTGCAAGATCCCGTGGCATGCTGGATATTCGTGCAGGGAAGGCGGACAGGTCAGAGACAGGAACGATGTTCTTGTCGGCCAGCTTATTGAACGTAACAGTTGGACAAGATGCTACCACTGTGGCCTCCCTGTTGAGCGAGTTGGTGGCTGCAGAGCAATAAAATGCAGGTATACCCCGTCCTCTCAATTACTTGCTTGTTTCTAGAACGTGCATTGCTCGATCTGAATTCTGTGTTTATCGAAATGGTGGTGATGGATGTAGATGCGGCGTTCGGTTCTGTCATAGTTGCGGAGGACGGATGCACTACGGGCAGTGCAACCACAAAGGGTGTGGAGGGTGGTTTTGCTTCTTCCTTGTACTGGCGATTACTATTCTCATTTGTTACATAATCGGTAGAGTCCTCTAGTCCAATAAAGTAAATAGCTTATATTTTTTTTAGTTTTTGCTCTTGAACAATGTATTTTGGTGGTGGAGTTCAAGATCTTCCGTTTAAGTTATATATTGATGAGACTACGCAGTGATAGATGGGGTTCTCTAGTGGTATCTAGGGAAAACTTTGGTATGACTTGTGTGATTTGGTTTAACTGACAACGGAAATTTTATAATATAAAAAAGTTATGTCTAAATTATTGGAGTGTCCAAAGCATTGTGTGTATTTGAATCCAATTCCAAACTCGACGGCATCTTGGGCCACCTTTTCATGCTTCATGAGCTTGCTCTTAATGGGCCTTCATCACTGACATTGAATTCAAATGCTCGATTCTTGACTCATACCATGTTTGAGCCGATATGGTAATTTTTTTAATAATTATTCTACATTGTAGTGTTCTTCATTGCTCTAAACATAATTAGAAATGAATAATCAAGCTATGAAAACGTACAGCAGAATCAAATCCAACAACCAAAATATCTATGATTTTAAAACAATACTTCCAGTGATCACATATTCTAGATGTATCAAAATATAAATATATATTAGATGCTTACGCGACTCCTGAAAAGAGATTTAAAAATTATAAAACGATGTGCTTCCCTAATTATCACGCTCACATCAGCCAAGCGCCCAAGCAACCAGAGACGGAGAGAGAGAAATTAATTTATCACCACCATCGCAAATGGTGGAGTCAACTTTAGCCTAAACTATATATTCAATACGCACTTGTTTTATTAATTTCTCGTGAAAGCTGAAAATGACTTGTCCTTTTGTCTCTATACGCAATTGCACAAATTATATCATATTTAACTATTATGCATTTTAATTACGTTATACTAAAGACCTCACTTGTTGATATAAATGTTGTTTCTTTCTAAATCATACTTTACATTAATTTCTCGGTATTTCTGTGAGAATTTAATTTTGCAGTAGGCATATAGTGTTTTACTATTTCCAATATGAAATCAAATATCTGACTTAACAGGTGTTAATATATGCGACTTCATAACAAATGACATACTTGATTTGGACAAGATTTTCCCTCTTAATTAATTATCATTTCTAATTGTAATTAATTAACTAAGTTGGTCATAGAATTTGGTACGGTGAGACTTAAGAAGCAGCTGGACACACCAAGTTGTCATACCGTACCTGACGATTGCAATCCAATGTCCTGGCAGGTAAGGAGTTGACTAGGACTAAGCTTCAGTTAAAAATTAAAAACTAGTTAGATCTTAATTACTTGATCTTTAATTTCTATGGGATACGATCACGACGTGCTCCCTTGGTGAGGAGAGTTGCTAACAACAAGTACATGTTTTGACGTAGCTCGCCCATAAAACTTATGATAAAATATAGTTGGATCACTGTTATTACAACAAATATGAATAGAAAACATACAATAAAAAAAAAATAGAATCCCTCTCACCATCTCTCCTCCTATTTCTCTGGCCAGAGGCTGCCTGTCGACCCGTCCGCCGTCTCCTATTTCTCCGAGTGGCCATGCTGGGTCCTCTTTCAAACAAGATGCTGGGGTGAGCACGAATGCGAACACTATTTAATAGAAAAATTGTCGATATAATTTGTTACATTTAAAAAATTCGATCATCTCAAATATGAAATGATCGGTTAAAATTCATAATTAATTGGGCAAATTACCCTCAGGTCCTTGGTCTTTACATTATTCTCCTATTGGGTCCTTTCTTTGTCATAAATGAGTATTAAGTCTCTGTTTTATTCAAAAATATTTGTCTCGGGTCCCCACCGACCAAATCGGACTTTTTTATTAATTTTTTGTCATGTGAAATGACTATTTTACCCTTCACAAAACGACAAATTTCATCATATTTTTGTCATTTTGTGAAGGATAAAATAGTCATTCCACATGACAAAAAATTAATAAAAAAGTCTGATTTGGTCGGTGGGGACCCGAGACAAATATTTTTGAATAAAACAGAAACGGATTAATCATTTATGTAACAGGAGGGACCCAATAAGAGATTTCGGTAAAGACCAGGGACCTGAGGGTAATTTGCCCTAATTAATTTGTTCAAATATTCATTGTATCTAAATTTTCTAATAGTTAACTAAATATTTTAGAGTTTATAATAGTAGCCCTCACCACCATTACTCAATAATCATTCCATATTTTTTGTTCAGTATTTTTTAACTGTTGATTCCAACGTCTACATGCCACGGAGATATACATTATATATAGCGTTTGGGGGAATACGTCACTTGACAGGAAATGCATCCCAGATATTTAGATCAATCGTTCTGGAAAAAATAATTTTTGATTAATAGACAACAATATTTGATGTCTCCGTGGAGGGGGATGGGTGGCTGGGTGGTCAAACTTGACAAGAAAGTCGAGGTTGTATATGTGCAACAAACTTTTATATAATAAGGAGAATCGGAGATCCAGATTCCACGCAAAAGCAATCGTATAAGGTGTGAGACGATGAGACGATGTTCTTAATGCGGAGTTACGACCGAGGCTTGGCGTTTGACATTCTTTATGGAAATTGTCGGAATCGGTGGGGATCGACTACTGCGAGTTGCCGCCGGTCGAATTGTGATTACAATCGAATGAATTCACAATTAAATTTCCATGACCGGTCACAATTAAATTACAATTGAAAAGTTCAGAACTAATCCAAAAAAAAAAATTTCTAAGTGGTCTCTTGGGTGGAAAACTTACATTTCAGTTCCGCCATATTTCTCTTTTTATAGAGTAATCCGGCCGCTGAGAAGCTACCACATGGCATGGCAGGCCCGTATATCCGCTATGTGTCCTGCCATGTAGCACTGGACACGTATGTTTGCCACGTTACAATCATGTAGTAAGGCAGACCGCATGTTCGCCACAGAGCAAAGCTACTCGTAGCCTAGCCGCGTGGTGGCCTGGCGTGCTGCCATGTGGAGCCGCCATTTTCGGCGCCAACTACGTCAGTGCCATGTCAACGTTGATGTTGGCTTATCTGGAACGAGCCATGTCAGCGTTGACACAGCTCAGATCGGTCTATTTGACCGACCCGTTGACGGGCCCTCAGACCTAATGGGCTCGGGCTCAAACTCGCTAGTAATTTATGTGAATTGAGCCCGAAGCCCAACAATCTCCCACTCATTCATCATCGACCTTGGTCAACTATATACAAATTTCAATTTAAAGGATTTCGTGCAACCAGCACACATCAAGTATTTTTAGCCATATTCAGAAGTACAGACACACAAACTATTTGAATAGTAATATCTCGATAACTCACATGTAAAAGTGTGCATTTATCCTAGGACTCATATCACATTTCATTGTTCTTATATTCGTGTCACTATTATATTTTTCAATACAATTGGTACACGTGAACCACAAACCTCGAAATGCGATGGACAAAGTTTTTTCTCCCTTAACAATATTCCTTTCATAATGACAGTGTGCTTTTTTAGTAAGTCATGTCAAGCCTAATAGTTATGTCATAACATTTTCATGGACTTTGCAAAAAATATCTTATTATTAAAAAATGTTCTTCTTAATTTAGTATTTAATATAATATTTATTATTAAAAAAATATCTCTCTTAATTACATTTATCTGAATCGAAAAATATGTTGGTGATTTAATATTGTAAGTTAAATACATTAGCCATAAATTATAGTTGTTGGATAAGTAATTTTTGGGAGTTATCAACTAATTTTTTTCTTGGGCAAATTTCCCTCACGTCCATCTCCTTTGCTTAAATTACTATTTTCAACCACCTACAACAACTAATTTTCACAACTGAAAGAAACTCTAAATCAACCACCTACAAAATCTTATTGCAGAATACAATACAGGATACAGGGATACAAACCACAAATGGTTGTAATAAACCTGAATGTCTATATAAAAAAATATACAAAGTTGTGTAAAATTACTAAAATTTTTCGTTTCTTAAAATCATAAAATCGTCTCATTATTTCATCATCGGCGGTTGTAGTATCTATCGATCACGACTCCCTAGAAGAAGAAAAGGAGTTCCCAGTATAAATTATTTGAGGTCACCAGAGCTGTAATATCACGATCATAACCACGTAAGATCAGATCTTACATGTTTATTAATAGTTGGCTAGCCATACACCAACGGCCGACGTGGCTGACACGCGTCCTCCTGCGGTGTTTTCTCTTAGCTACAGGCACCCAGTAATTCCCGGCCGCAACCACAAAACAACAAATGCTTACATCTGCCCTACCTCTACCAAATATAAAAAAAATATCCGTCCAATTCCCCGTTCTTCGTCTTATACGATTATACTTTTCAATGTTTGTGATTAGCATCATCAAGATCCGGAAAAAATAATAAATATTTGAATTTCTAAAAATAATTTGGATGAGAAATTATGATATGATATTATTTAGTCTCGTATTTTCTAAAGTGTATGTGTGCGTCACCCCTATATAATTGTCACCACTATATATTAATATGTTCAAGTGATTCTTCTGGAATAAAATGGGACCTAGGAATCTCTCTCTCTTATTTTTTTATTTGGGCTCGCAAAGATCCGTTCTCTCCAGTTTGGCTTTGTATTTTGTATTGGGCAGTGCACGTGCCGGGCACGTCACATGGGCTCAAACCTACTTTCCCACCTACACTGTCTCCCTATGCCTTGACCATCCAGACTCAAAGACCATATTGCCCCCGTCCAATAATTAGACCTTTTCTTGGATTACGTCATCTGATTCAATGATGGATCCTTAGGATTTTTTTTTAAATTTAGTGCTCAAATGCTTTTGATACTTCATTTAAAGATCAGTGAATGTGGTTACCTAACGATGCAAGTCTGGAAAAATAGAAATAAAGTCTAATTTTAAATTTTTATTAGGAGATTTGAAGTAGGTCTACTTATTTATTTTTGTTATTATTGTGGGAAAAATCTATAATTTTATCAATAAGATGTTCTCTTTGTTTGCGCCAGTCCTGTAACCACATGATAGTAAACAAATGAAATGAAATGAAATTATCGTTTTTAAATTTTTCTAAGGTTTTATCTAATTTTTAAAAAATGATTGAGAAACAATCATTTGGAGCTCCCTGTCTCAGTAAACAAACATGTAAAGCAATTTTTGTCAACGGTTGATGCATCACACAATAAACTAACTAAAAAAATTATACCAAAAAACTACTTAACAAAATTACAAATCTTTCTCAAAGTTTTGTTGGTCATCTGGTATGTAAATTTCGAGATTACAATTGTTGTTTTACGGATACGAGTACTTGATTAGGATCGGGCTATAGTCGAGACAAGTGTTGGACACTTTCTCCGTAAGACGAGATTGCCCCGTATATTCCAGTGCACTACGGGCTACGGCAATCGTCCCCAAGATACAATGACTATTTCGGGCGGTTCCAAGATCGCTGCACATGACTCTCGAACCTTTCGGGCAAACCCTTATATACTCGGAACTTTCGACGGACGGACTTTTTACTAAGAAGGGGGGAGAGAAGACAACAATGCAATGGAATGCAAGTTGATGGAATGAATGAAATGGTAAGTGGAGTCTCCTATTTATAGGATACCAATGGACATGTTAAAATATCCAAAAGACATCAATAAACACAAACTCCAAAAGCCATGTCACATTTTTATTTCTTTCTATTTTTAATTTAATTAATTATTAACCAATTGTGTCTTTTGGATTTGGTTAAAAAACCAAATAAAATAACAAAGGCATCATGCCTCTTCGTGAGGCTACTGCCTCAGGCACCAAAGTGCCTATTTAATTAACAAAAGACACCAACAATCCCCCACTTGGTTAATAATTTAGTCTACCATGAATGACGACCAATGCATGCAGACTCTAATCAAAAGTTCCGACGTGTTATTATTGCATCGAGACAGGTAGCTTGCGACTTTGAACCTTCTCTAGTAAGATGTTATCGGATTTACTCGCTGCTCGGTGAACGCGATGTCTTGAACCGTTAGCTTTTTGTGTAAACCAAGACAATAACATTTACACAATAACAACTCTAGTATATTTAGGTTCTCACGTTGTGTCATTTTTGGCCATGGATCATATCTTGGATTCATAAGTGTTTTTCCTATTTGAAGTGGCCTCACTTCACACTTACATAGGTGATCTCCTATCAGAAGTATTCTGCCATACTTCACCTTCAACAAGGTATAGGAATCATTAAAAGCAAAAATGCTTAACCTAGCCATACCTCTGCAGGTCGACACCTAGGTAGCTTCTGAGAATGGGTTAGGTTCCAGGTGATTAACTGAACCCTCCATAACTTAGTTATCTCGTTGAACCAAGTTTGTGGGATCTCCACTCATCATGGTTGAGTTATCGCTATGGACGTCCTTTAGTGTGTGGACTTTAATCCCATTCCCCTTACTACATTGTACATTTGATCTCGATTGATTCCTTTTGTAAAAGGATCAGCTATGTTGTCCTTGGACTTTACATAGTTAATGGTGATCACCCCGCTTAAGATCAACTACCTAACGGTATTATGTCTTCGACGGATATGTCAAGACTTACCATTATATATTGTACTTTGTGCTCTCTCGATTGTAGACATGCTATCACAATGTATCAATACAGGAGGTACCAATTTTTCCCAGCACGGAATGTCCTCTAGGAAGTTTCTGAGCCATTCAGCTTCTTCCCCAGCTTTGTCTAGTGCTATAAACTCCGACTCTATTGTGGATCGAGCTATGCACATTTGTTTAGAGGACTTCTAAGACACAACTCTTCCTCCTATGGTGAATACATATCCACTCGTAGATTTGGAGTCCTTCGTGTCTGATATCCAGTTTGCATCACTGTATCCTTCTAATACAGCTAGATATTTAGCATAGTGTATGCCATAGTTTATGGTATGTTTTAAATACCGTAAAACCCTTTCCAGAGCTAGCCAGTGATCCTTTCCTGGATTACTTGTGAATCTGCTAAGCTTACTAACTGAGTACGCAATATTGGGACGAATGCAATTTGTTAAATACATCAAGCTCCCGATAATTTATGCATACTTCAGTTGAGATACTGGGTCCCCTCGATTCTTAGCTAAGTGTAGATTTAAGCCTACCAGTGTCTTAGCTAGAGGTTTGTCAAAAGCTTCGAATTTCTTGAGCACATTTTCCACGTAGTGGGATTGTGTCAAGACAATTTCGTCTGCTTTTCTAGAGATCTTTATCCTTAATATTACGTCTGCTAGACCCATATCTTTCATGTCAAAGTGATTCTTTAACATGTTCTTAGTTTTCATAATAACCTTGTTATTGCTTCCCATAATTAGTAAGTCATCCACGTAGAGATATACAATTACGTAAGCTTCAGGCGTGCCTTTAATGTAAACACATTTATTGCACTCATTGATCTTGAAACTATTTGACATCATCATCTTGTCAAATTTTTCGTGCCACTATTTTGGTGCTTGCTTAAGCTCGTATAGTGACTTGACTAACCGACATACTTTATGCTCTTGTCCAGGAGCCACAAACCCTTCAGGTTGCTCTATATATATCTCTTCCTCTAGCTCTCCATTCAGGAAAGCCGTTTTTACATCCATCTGGTGGATCTCGAGGTTATAGAGAGCTACAACAGCTATGAGCACTCTAATTGATGTGATTCTTGTGACAGGTGAATACGTGTCAAAGAAGTCATATCCCTCCTTCTGTTTGAACCCCTTAGCTACCAATCGAGCTTTATACTTATCGATTGATCCATCAGCTTTGTATTTCCTTTTAAGGATCCACCTGCAACCCAAAGGTTTACAGCCCGGTGGGAGATCCATGATTTCCTACGTGTGGTTTTGCATAATGGACTCTATCTCACTATTGATAGCCTTCTTCCAGAGAGGAGCATCTGGACTCGATAATGCTTCTTGAATTGTCCTGAGTTCATCTTCTAAAGCATAGGTTATATAGTCTGGACCGAAAGATTTGGCTACCTTTGTCTGTTTGCTACATCTAGGTTTATCGTCTTCCTGACTTGACCCTTACGTAGTCTCGTGTGCCCTTTTCCTGGGACTTCCTTCTTTTCTTTCCTTATTAGGAAAGATATCTTCAAAGAACATTGCGTTCCTTGTTTCAATGACCATTCCTGCGTTAATTTCCGAGTTTTCAGATTTGTGCACCAGGAATCGATAAGCACTACTATTTTGTGCATATCCGATAAAGATGCAATCAATGGTCTTGGGTCCTATCCTTACCTGCTTAGGTTTAGGTACTTCGACCTTTGCTAGGCATCCCCACACTTTAAGGTAACCATAGAAAGGTTATCTTCCTTTCCATAGCTTGTATGGAGTTTTGTCCCTTTTCTTGTGTGGCAACTTGTTTAGAATGTGGTTAGCTGAGAGCACGGCTTCCCCCCACATGTTCTGGGGTAAGCCCGAACTAATCAACATAGTGTTCATCATCTTCTTAAGAGTTCGATTTTTGCATTTAGCTACGCCATTCAACTGAGGTGAGTATGGAGCAGTCGTCTGATGAATAATACCGTGTTCTTGGCAAAGTTCCTCAAACGGAGCTACATACTCTCCTCCTCGATCACTTCGGATTGTTTTGATTTTTACGCTGAGTTGATTTTCAACCTCACTCTTATACCTCTTAAAGGCCTCAAGAGCTTTGTCTTTACCTTTCAAGAGATATACGTAATAATATCTTGTGCAATCGTTGATAAACGTGATAAAGTATTTCTTTTCGCCTCTAGTTTGCACGTGTTTCATATCGCAAATATCCGTATGAATTAACTCTAAAGGCGTGGTACTTCTTTCCACCGAATGAAAAGGTGCTTTGGCCATTTTAGCCTCCACACATACCTCATATTTATCGGAAGGGTTGAACTCTAGATTCGGTAATAAATTTAAACTTACTAACTTTCTTAGCGAGTTTAAATTTACGTGTCCTAATCTACCATGCCATAAATTAGAACACTCGGCCAAATAAGAAGAAGCTTTTATTACATTACGACCGTCAAAGTTAAACTTGCGGTATACAGTTATTACATTCATCTTAAAGAGCCCCTTTTTTAGGTAACCCTTGCCTAAAAATTGACCCACTTTGGTCAGTACAAACTTATCCGACTCGAATACAAGTTTAAAACTAGCTTTGCTTAATGCTGAGTCGGAAACTAAGTTCTTGCGGATGTCTGGGACATGCAGCACATTATTGAGAGTCAGCTCCTTTCCTGAGGTCAGCTTTAGGACCACCTTGCCTAGTCCGACGATGTTGGACGTTGCGGAGTTTCCCATAAATAGCTTTCGGCCATTGATCGGCATGTAGTATGAGAACAACTCCTTATCTGAGCAGACATGGCGAGTAGCTCCAGTATCCATGAACCACTCCCTCAGATTGTCCACTAGGTTGGCCTCGAATACCACAGCTGATAGATCCATCTGGTCTTCGGCTAGGTTGGCCTTTTCTTGGTCGTCCTTCTTCGGCAGGCAACAATCCTTAGCTATGTGCCAGGTTTCCTGCAGTTGTAGCAAGCACCCTTGATCTTCTTATTCTTGCTCTTCTTGGGCTCTTGCTTCTCGTGCTTATCCCCAGACTTCTTCCTCTTCTTGCCACCTTTACCTTCGGCAAGGTTCACGGTGCTTTCGGAAGGGGCCTTGCCTTACTTGACTTCTGACTTTCGGTTGTCTTCCTCGATCCGAAGCCTCACGATCAGGTCTTCTAAGCTCATGTCCTTCCTTTTATGCTTGAGGTAGTTCTTAAAGTCCTTTTAGAGCAGGGGAAGCTTCTCGATTACCGCAGTTACTTGGAAGGACTCGCTGAGTTGCATCCTTTCAGCATGTATCTCGTGAAGGATCAGCTGCAACTCTTGCACTTGGTCGATGACCTCCTTGGAGTCCACTATCTTGAAGTCGAGGAACCACCCGACGATAAACTTCTTCGTCCCGGCATCCTCCATCTTGTACTTCTTCTCGAGTGAACTCTACAGCTCTTTAGCAGTCTTGTGTACCGCGTAGACATTATAGAGCGTGTCGTCTAGTCCATTCAGGACGTAGTTGCGGCAGAGGAAGTCACTGTGATTCCACGCGTCGAGGGCGTTGATCACTTGTTGATCTTTCTCGTTCTCCGCGAGCTTTGGTGCGTCCTCCTTCAGAAACCGTACCAGGTTGAGCGTGGTCAGGCAGAACGTCATCTTCTGCTGCCACCTCTTGAACTCGGTACCATTGAATTTCGCTGGCCTTTCGGCGTGGATAGTTTGCGGGTCCGTGGTCAGAGCAACGGTGCTACTCGATGCCATCTTCAAGTACAATCTCGTCTTACGATTGTTGTTTTACGGATACGAGTACTTGATTAGGATCGGGCTATAGTTGAGGTAAGTGTTGGACACTTTCTCCGTAAGACGAGATTGCCCCGTATATTCCAGTGCACTACGGGCTACGGCAATCGTCCCCAAGATACAACGACTATTTCGGGCGGTTCCAAGATCGCTGCACACGACTCTCGAACCTTTCGGGCGAACCCTTATATACCCGGAACTTTCGACGGACGGACTTTTTACTAAGAAAGGGGGAGAGAAGACAACAATGCAATGGAATGCAAGTTGATGGAATGAATGAAATGGCAAGTGGAGTCTCCTATTTATAGGATACCAATGGACATGTTAAAATGTCCAAAAAACACCAATAAACACAAACTCCAAAAACCATGTCACATTTTTATTTCTTTCTATTTTTAATTTAATTAATTGTTAACCAATTGTGTCTTTTGGATTTGGTTAAAAAACCAAATAAAATAACGAAAGCATCATGCCTCTTTGTGAGGCTACTGCCTCAGGCACCAAAGTGCCTCTTTAATTAACAAAAGACACCAACAATTACAAATGTGGGGAAACACTGATTATATTTCTTCGAATTCAAAATTATTATTTTATTTCGAGGTTAGAATCTGATATTTAAAATTTGAGGGGCTAGGTGTTAATTTTTGGATTGTAGTTTTGAGAAAATACATAATTGAAAGCGATCCAAGCATCATTGCTCAGCCTCCGCCGTAATTTTTTTGGCTACGAGATTCTCCGTCAAACTTCAAATACGCCACGCAACTTTTCTCGTCCACGATAAATCGATACTACTCTTCATTTACCAAGCATTTATGCTAAAAATTAAGCCAACCCGTCAAAATTCCACATAATAATAATTTTATAATATGTAAATAGACCTAATTACAAATTATTATAGTAAATTTTGGTGGCATAATAATATGTGGAACCTCTGTCTATTCCAAATTAAATATTAATTCAAAAAATTTATCATCTTTCAAATATTAATCAACTCGAATATAAAATAAACCAAACCGAATATAACTTATTGGTACTTATAACAAAACATGAATTTTAAAATACTATTAAAGTAGTAAACAAGAAAGAAGGAATTTCCTTCCCATTTTGTCCAAAATTATGTATAAATTCTCTACTATAGTACAGAAGTTCATTCATTACCGTTATTCTCTCCACAGTAGTTTATTTTACCTGAACTAGTAAATCCGCTGTTTCCAGCTACTCTTCTCTACGACAAATTTCCCACCGTCGGTCCGTTTGCCTGTCTTCTCCAGACAAAGGTCCAAAAAAGAGCTCTGAGATTTCAAGGTCGGTGATTTTTTTAGCTTTCTTCGAATTAGGTTTTGGGTTCCCCTTTTCACCATCTTTCCCGATTTGGGCCTTTTTTAATTGGATTAATTTGAGGAAACCCGGAAAACCAATCTCTATTTACATGCTCTATTTCCCAATTAAGCAATTTCTGATATGTTTTTTTGCAAGTGTAAATAAAAAAGAGTTTTTTTTTGTCTTGCTTACAATAATTGGGGAAATGGGAAGTATTTAGGTGAGCTTAAAGTTCCAGTCTTGGTTCATTTAATGTGTCCTTAGAAATTGAAACATTGTTTTTGCTTGTTTTGGAAATGTGGACAAAGCATGTGTAAGTGGACAAAGGAAAGAGGAGGTGCGTTTTTGTGGGTTTGTGGACATCACTTTGCCTCGTTGTTTTGATTGAGAGCTGTGGAATTATATGCTTGCAGCGTATTGCGGCAGCTTTTGGGGGGCTGGGAAACTTTGGACGACGTCATCTTTTCGTCAAGGTCATAGATCTTTTGCTGGTAATTATACAAGTCCCGATTCAGTTACCGCTACGTGGCGAGCGATCCCGTACTCTGTTGCTGCTATTTATTGGTTCAGTTGTGGGATTGAAGTCTGCTCTTATGGATTCTGAGGTTTTGTGATTTGGTGGGAAGAGGAACTGACTCTGACTTCACTTGTATCCTCGAGGAAGAGTAAGACAAATAAATAGACTGCGAGGATTACTGGTTGGTGTTTGGATGAGGTGGTGATTAGGGTGAAAAAGAAGAGGTTTGGATGGATGCAAGGGTTAAAATAAGGGCCACTGGAGATCAACCGAGGGTAGGTATTGTTGGGGAAAGGGATAGCAGGGAGTTTGTTTTCTTTGTTCTGTAGTACTCTTTTGGGGGGTTGGTTTAACTAATTCGAAATGGAGTATCCCTTCTCGACAAAAGAAAAGGGAGCTTGGCACTGGCCTTCTCCAAAAGCACAAATGGATGATATGGCATCATCCGTGGAGGTTGTTGGAAGAGGTTCAATCTCTGAGGATCCTTTCAACAGCTTCTCGGAGCTCATGGGTTTTGATTCTAGCATGGCATGGTGTAATAGTCCTTCTGCAACAGATCAGATGCTGGCCTCGTATGGGGTGTCTCCATCGCAACAGTTACCATACTCGTCTCTTGATCCCTTTTCTTTTCCCGAACATCATCTTGCCAGTTTCTGTGATTGTGGTGATGCCTCAAATGCTGATGAGACTTCATATAACCGTGGAGAGAAAATGGGGCTTCAGCAGATAAATTCTCAGTTAAGTTACCCTTCAAATTCAGTCGGTGCTGATGCCTTGGGTAATAAACAGAGTAGTGTTGTTCATCGACAGAATTTGGCATCACATTCAGAAAGCATAACTATTCCTCGTCCATTGAGTTTGTCAATTGACGAGAAGATGCTGCGGGCTTTGTCCTTGCTAAAAGAGACTTCTGGAGGAGGTATTATGGCTCAAGTTTGGGTACCAATGCGGTGCGGAGATCAATACTATTTGACCACTTCCGAGCAACCTTATTTGCTTGACCAAATGCTTGCTGGGTATCGAGAAATCTCTCGGGAATATACTTTTTCTGCAGAAATGAAACCAGGTTTTCCACTGGGTTTGCCAGGCCGTGTTTTTCTGTCCAAAGTTCCAGAGTGGACTTCGAATGTAAGCTATTATCGTGATCAAGAATATTTACGAGCAAAGCATGCCCATGATCATGAAGTCCGAGGTTCTATTGCGCTGCCAATCTTTGATCCCGTGGATAACTCCTGCTGTGCTGTTTTGGAACTTGTCACTGTGAAGGAGAAACCAGATTTTGATGCCGAGATGGAAAACGTCTGCCATGCACTTCAGGTTTGTTGTGAATCTTTCACTTGTAGGCTCTTTCTTCTGTATTTGTTTTTTCCTTCGTGTCATTGGAGTATTAAAAGATTACTGCTTGAAGAATAACCTCTTTTTCCCTGGCGTAATCACAAATTGTTCATTTTAATAGAGGTTTGAGGAGGCAAACCATAGACTAGTTTTTTGCAAGCCAATTAGCTGGTTTACAAAGGAAGTTTTGCTTTAAGCTTGTAAATAAATCCAGCGATTATGGTATGACAATTTAAAGTTTGGTCACCCCCCTTCTGTCTGTGGAATGAAGATCCTTGACAGTATTGCTGGAGAGATGTATCTTCTATTTCCTTGTTCTTGTCAATTGTTCAGATCAAACTTGTGAGAATTCTCCGATACAATCATAATCCTTAGGACCCAATACTGATATATTGCTATTGATTGCAATCTTCAATTTTCTTTTTTATAACATAACTTTTCAAACTAACTTGTGCAGGCTGTGAATCTCAGGAGCACAACACCTCCTCGTCTTCTGCCCCAGGTGAATATATGTCTCTTCCCTGTCAAACTGAATTTAATAGTAACGAAAATGAACAGCTCAACTGAGACATGCAGAAGACTTTATTTTTACGACACTTTTGTTTGTGATCCGTGATTATTCTGAAGATAATTGTCGTTTCACAGTGCCTTTCAACGAATAAAAGAGCTGCCCTGGCAGAGATAAGTGATGTTCTACGCGCTGTCTGTCATGCACACCGATTGCCACTGGCTTTGACATGGATTCCCTGCAATTACGCAGAAGGAGCCCCAGACGACTCCATAAAAGTACATGTGAGGGAAGGTAATTCGACATCATCCAATGGAAAAAGCATTCTATGCATTGAGAGTACAGCTTGTTATGTGAACGATAAAGAGATGGAGGGGTTTGTTCGCACATGTTCACAATACATTGAAGAAGGGCAAGGTATTGCCGGAAAAGCTCTTCAATCAAATCATCCATTCTTCTTTCCTGATGTCAAGACATATGATATATCTGAATATCCGCTTGTTCATCATGCGCGGAAATACGGACTTCAAGCTGCTGTTGCTATCAGACTAAGAAGTACCTTCACTGGTTCTGATGACTACATATTAGAGTTTTTCCTCCCAGTCAATATAACAGGCAGTTCAGAGCAGCAGCTTCTGTTGAACAACCTTTCTGGTACTATGCAGAGAATCTGCAAGAGCTTGAGAACAGTTTCAGATCCAAAAGTAACTGACAAGGAAGATTCCAAGGTGCAGTTGCAGAAAGGTGTGGAACCAAGCGTCGCACCCAGGCCTATATCAAGGAAAAGTTCGCAGATGTCATTTTCTGAAGGGAACTTAGATTTAATAGATAAAAGGCTAGTCAGTGTACCTGGTCCAAAAATAGATGGAATGGAATCAGATGCTATGCACGAGCAGGTATTGTCCATAAACATTCATCTGTAGCTTATTAATTGAATCTTGACTGGGACATGATTTCATGGATTTGATTTCAAGAAAATGTGCTACCATTATCGCAATATCACTCTGAAGCTTCCTAATATGTGATATTCTTGGACTTTAAGCATGTTGTTTTTGTCGTGATGAGATTTTTCCTTTTAAGCCTCTTATGAGTTCTAAATAAATTCAACATAATGATAATCCCTCCCTATCTCATATTGATTATCTGTTTCTAAGGAAAGCGGACCTATGAGGCCTAGTTGTGTTTTATTTATGGCCTTAAGCTGGTCGGATAAGGGGGTTTGTGTCATGTGCTCAGATGACTTGGTTAGAAAAGCATACGACGCAAACACTCCAGTAACATTTTGTTTGACTATTCTTGCTATGTGTTTCTGTTGTTATTGTTGTATCTGTGGAAACCTCTTAACTTTTCCCGTCTTGGTGTTTTCAATTTGCACCCCAAAGGTGTGTCCTGTGGGATTAGTGGGATTTTTTGTTGCCTTGGATGAAATTGTTGGTGAACTTTGTCTCAGGCCACTAGTGGATCAAGAAAACAACTTGATAAGAAGAGGAGCTCTGCGGAGAAGAGTGTAAGCTTGAGTGTTCTTCAGCAATACTTTTCTGGAAGTCTCAAGGATGCTGCAAAAAGCATTGGTGGTGAGCGTTTCATTTATTGTTTCTTGCGCTAATGCCTGTTGTTTCTTTCCTTGTTCCTGGGAAACACACCCCTAATAGCTGAGCATGGTTGTTGCCTTCTTAGCGAGAGCAGGGGAATGCATTTATAAAGATTTTTTTTTGCATTCAATAGTACTTGGCGACGAGTTCAGATAACACTCAATCTTGACTCCAAGGTTTTTTCTTTCTTGTTTTTCTAGTTTGCCCTACAACCCTGAAAAGGATATGCAGACAACACGGGATATCCAGGTGGCCTTCCCGCAAAATTAACAAGGTGAATCGTTCGTTAAGGAAAATACAGACTGTCCTGGATTCTGTCCAGGGGGTTGAAGGAGGGCTAAAGTTTGACCCAGCAACTGGAGGCTTTGTTGCAGCTGGCTCCTTCATCCAGGATTCGGACCCGAAACAAGGGTTTCTATTTACCAAAGAAGACCAGTCTGTCAGGAATCCTGCTAACTTTATGATTAAAGTAGAGGAGGATGAGTATTACATGGGTTCACAATCACTGAATCTGGAGAAACCTGGGATTCATGTAATAGATAGTGGCGAAGATAGCAGAGGAATTGCATCTGTATCAGACCAGCAGACTGATGTTGGTTCTGCACCCTGGGCTTGCCTTGATAATGCCTCTGGATTACCCTTCACAGAACAAGGTCGAAGAACTGCTGATTATGACAGTGTAGAAATGAAGCTGGATAACGTCGATGGCAACTTTGTCCATTGGAGTTCAAGCTCATTTCCTGCTGGATTTGAGATAGATACCAATATGGAAAGTGAGGACGGGGTTGTGGAACATAACCAGCCAACTTGTTCTAGCATGACGGGTTCCTCGAATGGCTCTGGTTCACTGCTGCATGGAGGAAGTTCTTCCAGCTCACAGAGCATCGAGGAAAGGCATCCAAAAGCTAAAACAGGATACAGTTACTGTGGACCACAGATTACTGTGAAAGCTACTTACAAAGAAGACACGATTCGCTTCAAGTTTGAACCTTCTGCCAATTGTTTTCATCTTTATGAAGAAGTTGCAAAAAGATTCAAATTGCAGAATGGGATGTTCCAGCTCAAGTATCTTGATGATGAAGATGAATGGGTGATGCTAGTGAGTGACTCCGACTTGCAGGAGTGTCTCGAGATACTGGATTTCAGCGGGAAGCATAGCGTGAAATTCCAGGTTCGCGATGTGTCTTTTTCTATGGGGAGTTCAGGAGGCAGTAATTGCTTTTTGGCAGGTGCCTCGTAGTTCTCATCACATTCCTTCAAGACCCGTTGCCGCCCTTGAAGGAGAATCCATGTGGTAAACAATGTCCATAGTCCTGCTCAAACTTCGTGACCAGCTTCAGATGTCCATCAGGCTCCACCGCCGCTGGACAATGACTCGCACAAAATATGATGGCACAAGAAGAAGCCATTCAAGTGTCTCGGTCCTAGCTAGCCATTTTGCAATTGGAGGATGCTGGAAGCAGAAGAATGTACAAGAGGGCACAGACAGACTAGGTATAAGAGGTATGATATGATATCCTTTGTTGTAGCTCAGCACGTGTAATTATAGGTTTGTTTTGTAAATTTCCACAAGCAGCTTGGAGGAGGAAATAGGTTTTAGACATAAATGTGGTCAATGACTAAAACTTTGTGGCTATGATGCCATTGTATTATGTACCGTAGTTGAATAGAATATGGCAAGTTGATGTTTCCCAAGCCAGTATGTCTTACTTGTATTCGGACGGAATTATATGAACGCCGTAGGGGTTAACCCGTGACGGATTATAAACCAAAGAACGTAGCTTCCTTTTGATTTTGGTGGTTATAGTTTAGAACGGGGCACTACTTTGTTTAAGGAAACATAATCAACCAGGTACAAAGCAACGAGAAGGAGGGGAGTACAAAAAATGGGGACCTAATGGGAAATATATAACAAAATTAGATAACATATACGCTATTCTATAGCCTTCATGGAAGTAGCGACCAATGATGACTGCGTATACGCCAGTCAGTCCTTGGTAACCGGCGAACAACATCGATAGGGCAAATATGGGACGCTCCCTATTTACACTCCCTTGATCCGAGCTTTTACTTTGTTCAACGAGGAACCTGATTGCTGTTGTCTTTTGCCTGCTGCTGTACACCCCGTTGAAGATGATTGATTATTCATCACTTTTGAAGGAACAAAACTTGCTCATCGACAATCAATGAACTGAAGAATGTGGTTCCGACCGCAGCACTTTACGCAATAACTGAGCTAAACAACGCTCGTTTCGACCGCTCACTCAGTCAAGCCAAGAGATATCCATTGTTTTCTGAATATACTGGTGCAAATGCTGAAATTGCTCCAAGTACTGACAAAATCCCACGATTCACGGACTACCCAGGATCTCCTTGAATGCATCCATTTTGCTGCAGGTAAATCAAGAAAATAGTTCAAGGCAAAGATGATGCTGACAATGAAGCACTCAGAGCACAGCTTATGGTTTTTCCCAAATACATGAGTCTAAATCGTAATAATGCAAAACGTTAAGGAATTAATTAAGACTAAACTAACTTTCTAAAACAACTAATCAAGAGCTTGCTTATCATGAATTGCTCGAGTTCCAAAATATAGTCACTCTTTGCCAAGACCAGCTTGTTCTTCAATAGAGGAGCCATAACTTATTACCAAAATGGATTATCCCAACCTATGAATCTGAGATTGAAACTGGAAGAGAAAGCAGCTAATGTTTTCATGTATCGTCCACAGGTAGCCATACCTCTTGGACAGCGCAGGTAACATGTTTTTGACAGCTTGAATAACAACAGATTCGGTATCATTGCTTCCAGCAGAATCCTGATCTTCCTCTGCCACAAAACTAACGTGTCAGAAATCTACAAGGTCAAGCTCGAACAAAAGTGAAAAAAAGCTTCATATTGCATAGTAAACATGCTCAACTTACTACTACCGCTAAAAATGCTCGCTTAACAAAACACAGAAAAATAGCTAAGTTTGCACATAGCTCGACTAAAAAATTCCAAACAAATGTTCAGCACTATCCAATTACATCCTATGCCTTTCAGCAAGTCCAAGCCATTCATCGTCTATCAAGGGAGCTTGGGGCCAGAGGCTTAACAATAAGAAGCAAAAAATAAATAAAAAAAATTCATTATCAATACCTCGATGTTCTTGATCAGAACAATCACCTCTTAGGTAAGAGCAGAGACTCTCATCCAAATTCACGCCTGTTTCATGTGCCAAACCATCTAGTGTTCGACCAATTAGATCGTATGCAACAACACTTGTGTCATCACAAGCGGCCTGTATGCCAAGATACAAATTGTTACATACACTTTGCTGCAAGAATTTATAGCAACTGTTGCAATATGGCTGTGGATGAGGTTTTTCTGATTCCAAAACAGCATTGTTTTCATCCTCATTAATATCATAGAAATTTTCATTCAACATAGTTTCAGGCACATGGCACAAAGAACATTCTCCAGTTATAGTAGCTCCAGGGATACAGTCCGAACACGGATTAACCCCCTGTACCGAAAGTGAACCACAACTTTCAGCTGGTAGATGGATAGACAACTGGTCAGGCTCCAGCAGTATGTTTTCGCCAATACTGACTTCTTGATTATCTGAAAACTTTCCATTCTGAAATCTGCCGTCCTCAAGTTCTTGACCACATTCCTCATCAGCGGCAATACTGGTAACATCAGAAACAGTTGCATGATCTCCACAACCATCCTCCTCCTCGTGTTCCTCCTCACTCTCTACTAATTCTTCTATGTATGCATCAGTAAAGTCTCTGTCAAAATCAACATTTGAAAGTAGATCCCAAACAATCTGCTTTGTCGAGGCACTTACATTTAGTATACAGTCTACGTCTTTCAAAACCCTCTCTTCAAATGAAGAGTTGTGATTCCCATGAGAACCCCGGTTGATAATATCAAGAGCTTGTGACAGAGGTTTAGGAACCGTATCTAAGTCGCTACATTCAAATAGATAGCCAGTTAACATTTTCTTCATGGAAGTTCGTAAGGACCCACTTGAGATATCAGAGTTTGGATCTAACAGATGCTGTAGAGTTTTCAGCTCTGACAATTTAACCTTTGTTTTGACTAACAGAATAGCGTTTGCTATCTCATTCTGTAGTTTTTTAGTGGCCGGTGAGAAATGATCAAAATCGCCAACCAAGAAACTAGGACGCTCTGGAGTTAATTTTGATGATAAGCTTGCAATTGCTAGTGCTTTTGCAAGGGGTAGCGATAGCTCATCCCTTACGCCAACATTTGACAGCATTTTCTCGCTCTTTTTCCTTATAATGCGAATTAGGTCCTCCCGCTTCCACCCAGACCTCTTTTGCTGCGACTGTGGAGTCCCCGTTGGAGTTGCTCCAAGTTTCCTGTGCATGGCAAGCAGAGCCTCAGTAGGCATTTCTTCTAGATGGCTCAGAATCCTAATTGCAGTAGAACGTTGAGAACAAGCCGGGATCATCATAGACAACAAGTGACCCTCTCGGGCATTTCTGGGGCTATTGAGCAACCGGGATATCTCATCTATAAAATGAACTCCGCGATTTCCATCCTGGAGAGCTTCAGGCAAAGAACCCCTGATCACCTCTTTCATCTTCTTGCGAGTTTTCGGGAAGTCAACTGCGCCTCCAGTGAGCAACAATGCAACACGGTGAAGTCCCTCATTGCTCAAAGCATCCAGCCCCGACGAGAGTATTCTTTCAATAACATGCCGATCGAGCACACACGCAGTCTCCCGAGTCCTATTCTCCACTTCAGCCTTACACGCTCCAAAGCCTTTCTCGACACGCCGCTTCACCACCTCACAGAACACCTGGGGCAAACCACAGGGACGCATTTGAGTTCCTACAGGAAAAAAATTATAACATTGTCTCCGTTCACCAGAGGAAGAAGAGAAACTTACGTCGTCGTCTCGAACGAAAGACTCCGGCAAGCACCTGATGAGCGAAGTTAAGTCTAAAATAAAAACAAAAAAAAAAAGAAAAAAAGAAAAAAGAAAAGAAAAAGGAAAAAAAAACCGACTTAGCCTCGGCCAGCTTCTTTTCGTCGGAGTTGGAGAGAGGGAGACCTAAGAGCCACCTGAGATCAGGGAGCCAAAAAAGACTCCGGATTAGTAAGGAGAAACAAAACGACGACGTCGGATAAGGGAGAGGGGAAAGACGCACCTTCTTTTGAGACGGAGCTGCTCTTGTTGGTGGTTCAGATCGGAGACCAAGGACTCGCAATCGGTTTTGCAAAACCCTGGCGTTCCCTCCATGCTTCCTCCTCCTCCTTCCACCTGCGTGTAACCGCCGCCGCCGTCGCGGGCGGTCGGGTCTACCCTAATATTAATTGATCGACTCCCGGGTTCCTTCGTTACGTTTCGCGGGCTCATTCATATCAAATGGGCCTGGATACAAAGTAGAGGCCCAATGATAATTGGGTGTTAGTCCATGGACTAGAAAAATGGGCCTGGACCTAGATCCACTGCAAACGGCAAGCGAGAGAGAATACTACGCAGGGTTTTGACCCGGAGGTCGACTTGGAATTGGGTCCGACCTCCGAGTCAGCCGGTCCGACCAGTTCAATCACTAGTCAGACCAAATTTTTTTTCGATTTTTAAGTAATTTTTTGAAATATATGTAGGTATATAGATAAATAATTTATAAAAGTTAAAAAATATGTATAAATACAAAATTTTCGGGCGATCCGTCCAGTCAGACCAGATTTTCTATACGAACCGTCCAGTTCGACCAGAAATTGACCAGTCTGACCGGTCTCCATTTTTTAACATAAAAACAATCCGCTCTGAACTCTGATCCGCGCTACGACCAGTCGGACTGCGTTTTTTAAAACCCTGATAATGCGTAGGTGAATTATGTGGTGAACAGCAGCGGACCTACTTGATAGTATCAGAATTTTTCAATCCATCTACTTTAATGCAATTTTTTCTCTCTGTTTTTCAAGTTTGGTCGGAGACTTAGCCATTTGTGACTCCAAATTCTATACTTGAAGGATCTCGACAATTTCTTTTGTTGGAGAAAATTGATGGGCTTTTGTTTAGTATCTGAATATAGTCTAGCTTTTAAAATTTAGATTATCTAAATCCATATCTGAATAGTAAATTACCTCTAATTAGAAATAATTTCAGATAATTCAAATTGTTGGAATAACAATTTTTTTTAATCCGAACCAAGAAATAATAATTTTAGATATTTTAGATAATGAAAAATTCAAATGCTTTGTATTTTAAATATCTGAATGCTCATGCGCAGTAGAAGCTAACGTGCTTACAATAGTTTCATTTCGGATACCGCTCGCTGTTCGGGTCATTGATCGAATGTGGTCGCTGGACTCCATTTGGGAAATCCTAGAAAGTCAATACTCGGGGAAGAGAAAGATACCTAGTCTCACGGACACTTGACCCATCCATCATTCTTCAGGAGAGACCGAAAAGTATTTAACACAAATAAGCAAACAAAATTAGATAGGACCAAGAGAGTGACCCAAAAAAAGAGAGAACAAACCAACGCTGCTGCTATACAGAGAAGAGTCAGTCTACTACATGTACATGCACACTTGCACACAAAGACAAACACCATTTATACCGACCAGCTACCCGTCCTCACCCCAGCCTGCTTCGTCGCTCGGCCGCCCCGTTCAGTACAGCAATGTACCCAATGCAAAAAATGAAAGAACCGGTAACACCGACTCCAGTCCACCTCCCCGGTAGCCTGCATTGACAAAA
The DNA here is from genome assembly GCA_012979155.1 of Hypericum perforatum. Lineage (NCBI taxonomy): Eukaryota > Viridiplantae > Streptophyta > Magnoliopsida > Malpighiales > Hypericaceae > Hypericum > Hypericum perforatum. The sequence goes on along the minus strand of SOPF01028886.1, from coordinate 36,869 downwards.
TACCTATATGCGATGAGAAGAACACACGATATTTGTATGCAGGTCAATGAGAACAATGCGATTCTTGCAAAGATTGCTGAGGCAACTGAGGTTACCGGGGTTTTTCATAGTTTCTGAAGTTGGCAAGGCAGGCAGAGACATCTCTGCAAGATTTCGGAGAATAGATCAGCACAAGAGCACAGAAATAAGAGGATTTAATTCGGAAGTTTATAGAAAGACCAGAAACAACTCCATGCCATCATAATAGGTTACCTGGAGCGCAAAGTGACAGTGAAGACATGGAAGATGAAGACGGCCAGGGAGCACCGATGTTATCAGTCAAGTCACACGTGAAGGTGAACCCTGTTGAATTATCATAGACAACATCGGCCGGCAAGCTCCGGAGCAGACAACCTACATATATAGTACATCGTCAAACCAAAAGGTATAAGAATGTCATCAAGATTTTTTTTCAAACAAGAGTATTCAATACGCGATACTGCAAAAAGGCATACCTTGTTGTTTTTGCCCGTTTACTGCTCCAGTATCTTGAGACAGAAAAAAGGTATCGACTGAAGTTAGATACGGAAAAAAAAGTAAAAGGAACTGACAGTTAAGTATCAGGATTCCAAACCTTGGATGCTAAAGTCTTTCAAGTCAATGTCACAGAGCTCATACACATTGGTCAAAACACCCCCTTTCCTTAACATTGACCCGAATACAGTTGCACAGATGATGGCTTGCTTGTTTGTGATTAGCATCTGATTCTGTATCCCCGCAATGTAGTTATTTAATGAGCCACAACAAGATGGACTTGGAGCAGCTACATTTCGACATGACTTGACTACTGCAGTAGGCTGCGTGAAATTTAAAGGGCAGGCTGCACAAATAACACTCGCTTCAGCATTCAAAGAAAAATCCCCCATTCCTCTTAAAAATAAAGAAGATTATCTCGTCCTTTTTTGTGCCAAAATTTTCTGTCTTCAAAGGGTCAAACCATAAAACTATTCAGATAAGCAGAAATGTTAGATAGCACATCACTGCATGAAAAAGCCCACAATTCTCTCATTAAAAAAAAAACATTCATCAACTTATTCAACGAAAGGAACAAAAAGGTGCCCTCTAGAGATAAACTGAAGCATAATAGATGTTTCCAATACCAACCAAGAAAATATACACGAGGTGATAAAAATAGCAATTCAAAAGAGAGCTTAATATTAAGTGGACAACTACATAACTAAGTCTGACCATACCCTTGTTAACTTTGCATGCAGTCAATATCCGGAAAGCTGTATTTGCGGAATCTGCCGACAGTTTCTTGGATATATAAGAGTACACCACCCCTTTACAATCATTAAGAGTATCCGCATGATCAGCATCAGTGACTGAATCTTTATTCCCATTGATAGTCAGCTGAGTTCCAGAAATCTGCAAAGCTGCTTCAGTAATTGCCCGTTGGCAGACAGGCCTACAGCATTCTTTCAGGGGATCAACCGTACCACATGCTTCCAGTAACTTGCTAGTATTTACCATCTTCTCAAAGTTAATATCATCCTTCACAGGGCATGACCCACCAGTAAGATTTGAGGACTTTACAGAGCAGAGAGAAGGAATGGTGTTGTCAGCCCCTCTGCTAGCTAAGATACTAATGATATCTGAAAAACAATCATCAGCAACTGCATTATTTAAAACCAACTTATCGGTGTCCATGCTGTAGTAGCCCTGGAATATGCGAAGTAAGCTACTGAGCTGTGGGCAACATATCACATTTCCTACATAAGCGGCAAAGACTTGGGCACAATCTGAAGCTGTTTTGTCGATGACACTTGATAAGGCAGAGAAATTCACAGGGCATCGCCCGGTTAAATTTGGATTCGATGTGGGGAAAGTAGGATACATAGGAGGTCTAGGTTCGCTAGGATAAGGGTCATGTGGGAAGACAGAAGGAGATATTTCAATTGGATCGAATAGCCCCATGGTAGGGGGAGTAGCTAGCTCTGATGTTGAAGATATGGGAATAGATTGCAGTTTCATAGGCACTGATGAAACATCTCGCAGATGCAAAACCAAAATGATGAATAAGAACATCAAGGGTCGGCACCATAACCCTGCAACAAGATATAAAGCATCCCACCAACATCAGCACAGATCATCCCGTGTTTCAAATAGCAAATTGGAGCTAATTATCAGAAGCATGAATTTTAGAAAATACAGTTTCAAGAATACAAAGTGAGCGGCAAAGCAAGCCATGCAAGTGCTTACCCTTGGGCCAACCAACACTCCTATCGCGATTCATTACTACTCTAGCCTTTCATTGGGTTGTTCACAGCCAAAATCCAGCCGCACTCAGTCATACAGTCCGGATCTGCTCATACAACTGAGGCATTGCACAGCACCTGGACAACAGAACAGTGTAAGAAAAAACAAAAGCGTGGAATAATAGTAGGGCTTAACACATGCAACTGCGTATGATCTCCAATCAGAAACAGTCTCAAGTGAACTGTACCCGACATTTCGCCCAAACACAAATCCTACCCCATGAGCATCCGGGGTTAATGACATTAGCTACACCATTACCAAGATCTCTGCTTCCCCAACTCAAAAGAAAAAGAGCGGTTTTTTTTTGGGGGGTGAATCCGTCTAAATCACACCCCAATCACCTCATCAGGGAAACTCTCTTATAAGTTCTGGGTTCAATGGGATGGTTACGTCTCTCATTCCTTCTACTTTCTCATATACTGGCCAGACCCGAACAAAAAAGGGTGAAGCAAAGTCCATCCCCATCAACTAAGAAAAAAAACGGTTACCAAAAGCAATAAAGAGCAGACTGTACGAGCTAAACTAAGCATAAAATGGCCACTCTCCACTCTTAACTTGCCCAGCACCAACAGAAAAGACACAAAAGAATTCGAGCTGGTCGGACACAAAAAAAACTATCCTACCGAGTCTCAATGCAACTGCAGAACCCAAAAAAGAACTAAATGGAAGGGAGAGAGTACCTGAGGGAGGAAAACCCACAAACCATCTTCCCAGCGCCCGGATCACCAAGATCGAATGAACCACCTTTAACGAACCGGTTGGGAAACCGGGTTAGGGTTGTTGGAAAGGGAAAGGGCAGTGAGCTTAGCTGTGGCCCTATGAGGAAAAAAGAAACCCTAAAAGAAAATCAGAGAGCTTTTTTTTCCTTTCCACCCACTCACCACTTTTCCTAAACAATATTATTATTTGCTCCTCTAGGCTTCACTGGAAACAGTGAGAAACAAATAATAATAATAATAATAATAATAATAAAAACAATAATAGTAATAAAGTGAGCAACTTTTTTAGTGGTGGCCGGAGAATGGAGTGTCGATTGTTTACTAAATGCGGCGGCCTCGGTGGTGGTTGGATAAAAAGCAATCTAAGAGAAGAGAGAGAAACAATAAAATGCTTGTGCTTGTCTTTCTCTCTGTTCTATAAACATTGCTTGTAATCGGGCCGGGCTTCTTTCTAGGAAGCTCGCTATATAAATGGGCCTCATCAATAATTAGTAGTCGGACCTTAAATAGTTAATTAGAGCCGGTCGTCCGAATTCTTTTGTCCTAGTTAAATGGGTATTCAAATAGTTATGAAGTCGCTTCTTGAAAAATAATATTTATGATGCCAAGAACTAATTAAATTGCAATTTTTTTTTGGAATTGAGGAATATAAATTTGTTTGAAATTGCCAAATTTTCAATTTTTTTTAACTCTGCTGAAATTTGAATATAATAATCTTGATACTTTATTGGTCCAATATTTACGGTTATAAAATTAAATTGTTCAGATTTTGTTTGTTTCTCAAATTTTCCTTTACATTTTTTTTTTGTGTGTACCTGGTTTCCAGCCCACTGGACCGACTAATCGAGTTCGATGGGATCTCGGAGTTAAAGTTTTATTCCTCTCTCGACGTTGTTACGGGGGATTGAAATTTATTTCGCTTTACCAAATACAGTGCCTGACACCACTGTACCAAGAGCTCGTTGGTAATTTCTCCTTTACATTGCCCACGCAATGTTTTTTTTCCTTTACAAAACTTAGCGGTCCTTTTGGAATTCTTAACTTTTTACTTGTTCATTGAAGCTAAATAAACTCGTCCGTAAATTATTAAGCTTTGGACGAATCATCAACTCTCCGTCTCCGTTTAAGTGTTTAACGTACAATGCAATTTCGAAAGGAAAAAAAATAAATGAATTCCCAAAATATCCCCGGAATTGCCCGCGTCCAACCCAAGGTCAACCCAAACTGCCACCGACTCCTCGCCATTTTTACTTTTTACAGTTTCTTATCTGGGAGGGGCCGGTAAGGTTAAATAAATAAACGGGGGAAAAAATAAAATAGGAAACGGAAGGGATCTGCAGATTTCCGGGGAGGGAGGAGATCGGAGACGGCGTAGACGACCGGAGGAGTAGAGAGAGATTCCGAGGATATTCTATTATTTTGCAGAATTAATAATTTGATTAATTATCGAGGAAACATTAGGAATATTAGGAACTGCATCTTTTGGAACATGGAGAAAGAGGAGGAACTCCTCCTTTTTCCGCCTTATTCCTATTCGACGACACCGTATCGATCAGCATCAGATCTCCTCATCGTTCAGGTAACCGCTCTCTTCTCTCTACGGCTGTTGCATGTTAATTTCTTTCTTCATTTATGCAAAAAAAAAAAAAAACATTTAAAAAAAATCACAACGGAGGATCCGCGTCGGAGCAGTCTCCCGGTCGCCCACTCGTATATTGATTATTGTTGTTGATTGATTTATGCTTCTAATCACGTTAGAATTAACTCGACGAGAGTTTGTTATTGCTGTAGAAGTTACTGATCGTTTGTAATCTGTTTCTATATTTGCTCACATTACTTTAGTTTAAGTAAGATCGGTCGCTTTTGCGTGTTATTGAAGTTTCCAAGCTCCTTCTGAGTTGCGGGAATGAATGTTTAGTTGCAGTAGTGATGATAATAAGGGAAGGTTAAGAAAAGAAGAGGGAAGGAAGGCTTTTCTGAAACAGAATAGTAGGTGGTGGTAAATGTCGTGTGGCGAGGTAGGGGAGGCGAAACAATGGAGTTGCGGGAAAGCCGGAGTGGTGAATTTGCAGAAAGTTGGTTCTATGGTTCGCGATTTGGGGGAGCCCTGCTTGTCTCAGTCGCCCATAAAGGTTGTTATCACTGTAAGTTCTGGGTCGTATCCGTTTCTTTTGTTGCTAATGGCTCGAGGTTTTTTTTCTTAGAATGATATTTGGACATTTTGGTTCTCCAAATAGCTGTCACTTGTCCACCGGAAAAAATGACTTATGTTCATCTAGGTTCTTAGTGATCACATCACATCTTATTCCCCATTTTATGTACCTGTTTAAGGAAAGAACAACTTTATGCTGTTATCTTAAATAGTTAAATATTCGTCGAAAAGAAAGACGTTAGCAAACACTGTGGACATGTCAATTTGTAGCATCCTTGAATGAGGTCTAACGGTTTTCTGATGGTCCAGGTGAACAGAATGCTTAAACCAGATAAGTGGCAAGCTATTTTTGATAGCGATGGGAGGGTTTCTGGTTTCCAGAAAGTTCTCAAGTCAATTGCCTTGGGGGTATGTTTCTTGAGTTCTGCCTTGCGTACTCCATTTATCTCATCATTTCATTCCAACTTCCCACCTTCAATAAATTGATCATAAATTAATCATTGGGGCTCAGTTACCCACATTTACAGCTTAAAGGTTGAAGCCAAACTTGGTTATTTGATTTATCTAAGTACATGTTGTCATCCTTCGATGTACTCAGAGTAAAATTTTCCCTGTCTGAGTTTTAATTCCTGACTTTTCAAGCTTCAACCTCTTTGGAATCTGGAACATAGCTTTATTTAGGGCTGATTTATTTAAGTGTCCTTGATGAGGTTGGCGCTTCTTATGTTACAGTACTGATTAACTTTTGACTTTTCTTTTCGTGGAAGAGTTGACAGTGTGCTATTAATTAAGAGAAATATTTCCTTATTTTGACAAAGGATAGTTTGTGCAACTTTTGATGGGAGAGGGAATAGTTTAGAGGAATGACTATTATTTCTACATTGATATTTTTGTTAGTTACTGGTGGGAGAAGAAGATGATGAAGAAACATCAACCGGTTATAGTTGTCTTAGATTGCATCATTTCCTTTCTTTTGGTGTTTCATATTCGTGTTATGTTCACCCCGTTTTTGTTTTCATGTCTTGCTCAAGTTGCATTTCTTGAAGTTATTAAATTTGTCTGCTCTATGGTAGGGTGTGGATCCATCCATTAGGGCAGAAGTTTGGGAGTTTTTGCTTGGCTGTTACAATTTAAGCAGCACAACTGAATACCGAAGGCAGTTGAGAACAGCAAGAAGGTATTTGAATGCATTTAATAACTACCGTTTTAATCTAGTCATGTGAACTTAAAGATGTTTCAATGGCTTGAGCGGGTTCTTTCTTACAGGGAAAGGTATCAGGACCTTGTCAAGCAATGCCAGACAATGCATTCAAGTATAGGGACCGGTGCTCTTGCATATGTTGTGGGGTCCAAGGTTATGGATATGAGGACAGCATCCAAAGATGACAAAGTTGTTGAATCCGAGGACAAAAGTAGGCTTGATACTACTAACAAATTAGATAATTATACAGTTAGGGACAAATTAGATAATTATACAGGTACTGATATCCCATCTGAGTGTGAAGGGGAAAGTTCTAGTGATTCAGGTGAGCTTGTCATTGTGAGAGAGAGCACAGATAGTCAAGCATTCGACACTCCCTGGTTTCTACCTCCGTCTAGCCCCTATAAAGGCCATGTCTCTGAGACAGAGGTTGGAGCCCGCATATCAAATTATGCACAAGAGAGCTTCTTCGATTTTCCAGCTCTACCTGTCACAGATTTGTTTGCCAAGATTGGAGAAGGTGATAAGGAAAGCTGCCAGTACGATGGTGTGCCTCGTGCACGTCAAAATGTGTGCAAAGAAGGAGATGCTATGCACACTTTTCAAATTACCGACAATGTAGAATTGGTTATAGAGTCCAGTGGTTCGCAGCAGAATGGTGACGCACACCATAACAACTCCGAACTTGAACTGGTTAATTGTGATGACCGCATTCCTAAAATTTGTCGTGACCCAGAAAATGAAGCTGCACATCCTGATGGCCATCTAGCTGTATCTTGCAATGAGCTGAGTCACGAAACAGAAATAGTGAACAAACTTAAAATATCTGCTGCTCCAGAAGCACTGCTCTTAGATGCCTCCACTTCTCGTAGGGGGGCTGGTGCAGACAGAGCTTCTGAATGGCTTTGGACTTTGCATCGGATAGGTAAGCCAACAAAGTGCTGTTTCTTTCTCTTGATTGAAAGGCAGTGTAACTTACTCTATCTCGCTCTATACGGTTTTCCTTCTGACTGATGTTGGAACTATTGACCTTCAGTTGTCGATGTGGTGAGAACAGATAGTCATCTTGACTTCTACGAGGACAAGAGAAATTTAGCTAGGATGTCCGATATTCTTGCTGTTTATGCGTGGATTGATCCAGCAACTGGTTATTGCCAAGGTTTTTTTCTGATATTTTCTCAGCTTTTTATCATCAAAATTATTCTTGGCATTGCATAGAGCTGCAAGCTTCTAATCATAAGACATTTAGGCACCAAAATGATTGGTGTCACATAAGCATTTCTTTATTTGTCTGTACGTAGATTCTGTCTGGACGCTTTAATTGAAACTAAATGATGTTTATTACCCTAGGAATGAGCGACCTGCTTTCTCCTTTTGTCGTATTATTTGAGGACAATGCCGATGCATTTTGGTGCTTCGAGATGCTTCTTAGGAGAATGGTATATTTCTTTTATCTCCCTTTTGTCTCTGAGCTTTACTTTTGCAGACATGCTTAGGTGGTTCTTTTGTTTCCTCTGACTAATTCTTCTTATGCCTCTTTCAGCGTGATAACTTTCAAATGGAAGGACCAACTGGAGTGATGAAAAAGTTACAAGCATTGTGGCACATCCTTGAGTTCACAGACAAAGAAATGTTCTCCCACCTGTCACGTATAGGGGCTGAAAGTCTCCATTTTGCTTTTCGAATGTTAATGGTGCTTTTTCGTCGAGAGGTGTCTTTTACTGATGCTCTTCGAATGTGGGAGGTTTGTGGAATTCAACTTTGTTTCATAGAACACCGCAAACTTTACTCCAGTGTTTACGATGAGTTTCTAATATCAAGAGAAATATTTGTCTGAGGTGTTTTTATTGTGGCACTTATTGCATTTATGAATTATCTGTTTGTCATCGCATTAGTAACTTTGTGGCAATGTGGCTAAAACTATTGAATTTAGCTCCCTGCATATATGTTGCAACTCCATATAGTGGGTTGTCAATTTATCTCTTTTAGCTCCAACTATTTTTTTTTCATTTCGTTCTCTCTATTTTGAATTATTTTTCCAATTCCAGTGACATAGCTAGATATGGTTTCTAATAGCGTGGGTGGAGGCAGCCTCAATATAATGAATTTTCCTTTCAAAAGTAAAAAGTCAAGTATTCTAGTTAGACTTCATTGTTTTGTGATAGTAGTGGAATTGTGGACATCCAAAGTCCTTGGGAACGTCTGGAGCAAATATGAGTATGACTTAGGATCGCTGCATCGAATAAGATGCTGATATTGGTGAACTTAACCTGTTTCCAATTGTAAAAAATTGTAAGATGTACACTTGTTTGATGACTTTTCACTAACAACACAAGAATTTGATCTATGTTAATTGCTTCTACGATCATATATTCGTGGCATGTCATTGTCTTAGAAATTTCGAATGTGCTTGACACGTAATCATAAAATTTTGTAGATGATGTGGGCTGCTGATTTTGATGAGTCAGTGGCCTGTGATTTGGCGGAGAATTGTCTTCAGCCCCTGATGATTGATGTTCCGAAGGATTCTGGAGCTGACTTGGTAGATGAAAGCACAGAAAATATTGATTCTGGTTCGAAAGATGGCTCGCAGGGGAGGAATGAGGATGTTGAGCACTCCAACTGTGACACTAATGAAATGAAACCAGCAACTACTTACCCCTTTTGTGGCTTGACGAGGAATTTTTGGTCAAGAAGTGACAGAATGCCGATCAGCACTATTGTCTCTTCAACGAAAAATGGAGATGACGAATTACCGGTCTTCTGTGTGGCAGCGATTCTTATAATGAACCGCCACAAAATTATACGGGAGACTCGATCAATTGACGATTTGATAAGGGTAGGTCAGGGCTGTGTATTTCAGCATTTGAGTCTACTAAACACAGTTTCTACCGTACCTTCTGTTATCGATTATGGCTAATTTTTTTATAAGGATTGAATTCGTTAGTTGCCAAGGCAAGAGAGTTATACAAAGCTTCACCATATCAAATCTAAACAAGTCACATTGAAATTGCTTCTGTTAACTTTGAGGATCTGCAATCCATGTTTCTTTCTGTTTTATCTGCATGATATCGGGCATGATTTTACCACTTCAACAAAATTTATGTTGACTGATTTACATAATGTATTGAGCAGATCTTCAATGATAGGCAGCTTAAGATCCATGTAAGACGATCAATACGGACAGCAATTAAAATCCGGAAGAAGTACTTGCACAAGGTAAGCGCTTTACAGACATTCCAGTTGCATAACACACCTTAACATTAGCAATCCCTGGTCTTTAGCCCCTTCCTGTCTTTCTCAGTGGTTTTGATCTGTGCACATCATTGAATATGATATTTGCTCGTTTCTGAAACTGAATTGTTTCCCGTGGCAGCTGATAAGAATAAAGGCTCCCGCTGCTCCAAATGGTGACTAATTTGTCCTTTTACTGGCAGCACAAAGAATACCAAGTACGTTAACCTTCATTTACCGTCAAAGTTATGATTGTGGAAAATATAGTTGCCCTTGAAAATGATATGTTCGCTTGTTTTCCAATTGTTGTCCCCATGTCTTAGCAAAGCTAGTATTTAATGGTTGTCATTCGTGCGATGCATCTGAATCATCTTTTGTTGCTTCCTCATACAAGTAGCATAGTTTCTTTTGGAGTGGTTGGCTGGCTCTCATGGCAGTGAAATTAAACTTTCCACACGACATTCTTTTCAGTTACTCCTCCAAATTATAGTCACATCTTAGTCAGCAGCATGAGTGTCTTTGGGACTCTCTGTGCGCCCTTCTTCTGAACTTGCAAATAATCCAGTCAGTTCTTCTCCTGCGGATACTTCTGTAGTGGTTGCTATGTGCATCTATGGTTTGTACCTTCACAACTAAGTGTGTTAGATCTGTGCGAAGAGCAGCTACCGGGTGAAATAGACCAGTAAGATATGAATATTACAGGGAAGGAAGCGGCTACAGCATCAGCTAGTTGGTATTATGTTAAAAGGTCATACATCGTTAAATGTATGTAAAGAAAAGTCGGACATCCAATACATGAAAAGATTGAATCATCTGACCTTCGGTGGACTTAGAAGATACTTGACCCGGAGCTGTTAGTATTTGTGTCGAATGCTATAAGCTCTGGTCAAAAAATGATACAAGTTCACTATGCTTCATTTTGTTTCATCCCATACGAGTCATTGCATGTCATAGTTGTTTTCCTTGAGGTTCTGACATGTCGATTCTTCTTAATGTGGCAGCTTTATCTCCCTCTCTCGTTGTGAACTGAAGACAATGGAAGGATCAAAGGTGCAGCATGTAGCTGTTACAGTGGGATTGAGTAGTTGGTTATTTGCCACAGTAGGGAAGTCTGGCAGGTTATAGGTTCAGAGCCACTAAATTTGGCTTTGTAGAATTGCACTATACCGAACATCAGGGCGATCACATCTGTATTGCTCTAAAAAAGAAGGGAACACATTTGTACTTGTCACATGAGTTAAATTATTACAAAGCCGAAATAGAAAGAGGAAATTTTTTTCTGCAGCAGTGGTGGTAGCAGTCGAACCGTTTAGAAAATGCAAGTTCATTTTCTATTGGGCAAATATTTCAGGAAGAAAGCATGTCATTTATGCCATTATTTGTAGGTTACTAACTTACAACTCCTGCCTTGCAAATAAATTAGTTCGAGATAACTTAGTAGCTCTCTTAATTGTTATTCGGGTTGTCCCTGTTTGTGTATCTGCAATGGCGGCGAATTTCTCCTTCCTTTCCGGTAAGGCAATCGATGTTTCCCAGCCGACCCATCGACAGAGCGAAAGACCTCCGAAAATCCTCGAAATCAGATAAAAACTCTTGCACCATGCCTAGCATGTCTCCGCCCCCTGCAGAGCTCAGCTGCTGGTCCACTGTGAGCACAGCTTTCCTGTCCGAGATGCTTTTGAAGAATGAAGACTCGAATTTGTAGCTGCCGCCAAATTCCTGGTCCAGAAAGACCATTTGGTCTCGCTTTCCCTTCTTTGGACACAACTTTCTCAGTTTATCTGCCAATCCGTTGTCCATGCTTGGGTCTGGCTTCCGGGTGTTGTTGAAGTTGTAGAGCCTGTTGACTACGGACCAACAATGCGCTCTTCCTGTGGAGTGCGCTCCTGATCACAACAATGAAACCGTTTGAGTGTGTTTGAATGTTTGTATCCAATTCGAAAGAAAAAGTACAATATAATCAACGACATTGTGAAATTGCCAAATCAAGAGGCATAAGAAAGAAGACGATGAGATTGGCTCTTACCTAAGAGTGTTACCATATCCAAGAGGTCCAAACCTTTGGATTCGAAATATGCCAATGCAGCTTCCCACGAGATGTCCGGGGACGGGAAGTCAACGGATGTGTTTTTGGACACCAGACCGTCCCTTCTTCCCGTGAACACCGGATAAGATGGCGCTCCCGCCTATTACACAAGTATAGTTCGACAGTGTTATGCGTGCTCAAAAATTTTCTACCAACTTTTAATACATTCTCAAACTCAAACTCAAACTCGAAATTATAGCAAATAAAAGAGTTACCAGATGAACGGCATCCCTGGTGGCGAGATTGAGAAGGTCAGCACAAGAGACGTTCATGGGGCATTTTTCTTCGAGCACAGCTTTGATCTTGTCTATGACGTCAAACCCATCGAGCCCCTTGTTCTGCTTCGCCACCTTTTCCGACTCTGGCCCGTCAAGTAGGATTGAGGCATCGCATCCCTTTCCAAAATAGGAATTTAAAATTATAGTGAGTTTTACGGTTATCATGGAATTATTTATGTGTGCAGAATTTACCAATTTATTATTTTAAAATACAAAAGATTCTAAGCTATTATTATAAATAATTTGATTTCGTATTCATTATTATACTCGTACGATCTAATTTCATTCCACACGTTGATAAAATCATGCAAACTATCTGAATTTCATTTGAGAAATGCGTTAGAATCTAACGTTGCCAAGTAGAAGACTGATGAAATTGTTTATACTAATATTTATTTACTATTTTCTAGCAATAAGGTTATCAAACCGTTCTATTAAAAAAAATAGGTTACGATGATACTCGAATATAAATAAATAGAAATGACAGGAGCGTAAAGATGTACGTACAGTAACGAGGCAATCCGCGGAGAGCAACCTGAGAAGCTTGGGAGTGATGCTGTGGTCTTCGTCCCAAAGCTTCTTGGTCTCGTCCTTGATAATGTACTCAGCCTGAGGGCAACGCGTGTGCAGCCTGTAGTAATGCCACGTGGTCTTCACCGGAGGCTGAAGAGTCACCGCTCCTTCCACCTCCGTCACTCTACCACACAACATGCTGATCAGCCCACTCACAATTATCACCAAACCCAGCATCTTCATGGTTAATTATTACTATATAGTTATTATGTTAATGGTGGTTGTGGAATATTATGAAGTGAGCTCGTTTTATAGAGGGATCGTCCACGTGGTGTGACCGACGACGCCGTACCAGGTATGTGAACTCAATAGTTAATAACATTAAGAAATAATGCTTCCATAGTACTTAACTAGATGTCAATTATATAAAACTATATGCTTAGTTGGGTATTGGCTCAATTTTGCTGTTAACCAAAGGGACCGCGTCAAAACACTAGATGGATGAAAGTAGCATCCAGCCAGCCGATACCAATATAAAGAGTTGGCGAGAGCTGATCTGATGAGTAACTTGATAAATATTTGAAAAATGACAAAATTATCGTAACAAATATTAATAAAAAAATAAAACCGAAACATAATTAATTAATCAAATAATGAATTTAAAAAAGTAGAGTCGTAAATCTTTGGACGAGTCCCTACAAGATGATAGAAAACTCCTAATATTGCGACTCAGTCGAGCCGGACGCTTAGTTTCAAGAAACGTCAAATTGATCCGGGAAAAGATTGTTTAGTTTCAAGAAACGTCAAATTGATCCGGGAAAAGATTGTTTCAAGAGATAGTTTACTTGCGATTCACTTTACGTTATTATTAAGACTAATATTATATATAATTATAAAATGTGATAGAATCGTGGTTAGCCAGTTAGCGAGTACGATAATTTAAATAAATTGTTGACAAACTACAATGAAACTAGGGATTGAGTTTAGGCACGTGCTCTCAACTTTTTTTAGCGTCTTCTCGATCATTGTGATTTAATATATGCCCCAAAACATGAACATAAATTTCTATTCTTTTTCGAGCATTGGTCCGATCTGACCTTTGAAATTATTCGCCGGATATTTTCATACATTTATGTATAAGAGACTGTAGAAGATTTTAGAAGACCGAATCATATAATCTGGGAGCAGCTTCGACCATTCACGTCGAAAAATTTAGAATCAGAGAGTTTTTACTCCATAAGTAATATCTTTGAACATTAATAATATACATATTAATTTATTCTATGCAGTTTCTAAATTAGTTTATCTTCTTATTTTCTTGTTCAATAAAAAAAAATGTTATGGAAATTTACTATAAGCAACTACAACTGCGAAGTGCTTTTATACAAATTAGCTATCAGATAAGTGAGGCTCTTTGTACATTGTGGTCAAATATGAAAGATTTATGGGCGATCAATACAACAAAAATACGCAAACAAGTTCCTTGTTTATCATAATGTGAAAAGTTTAAGTCCTAAACACCTCGTTAATAGATTAATTGCTAAATAATTTGTTTTCTATTACTTTACAAAAATAAATTCTTTTGTATTAACCATAGAACTAATGTTTGATCGGCTAAAAAAACTTTTTTCTTTTATAAAATTTTTTAGTTGAAATTTAATTTCGTCAGCTAAACTGAGTACTAAGATCCCCAAAAGTAACATTAACAAATCATCAAGAGAAATAAAATATAAAACATGGGAACATGCAATTTAAGTAAATTGCCTCCTTCTCACAAAAAAAAAAAAGTAAATTGCCTCCTCCCAAGATTTCACCCCAACAAAGAGAGTAAATTGCCCCCAAAGTTACGCTCTACCACCCATTAGTCTGTGGGCTGTGGTAGATTGGCCGACCCTCGGTTAAGAGTTGTTGTAATTAGAGTGCGAGTCCATTTGGTTCATGGGTTGGGTTTCGACACGGATAAAGTCCGGCCTCGTTGGGCTTTTAGATAGAGTCGTCAAACACGAACCCTGAGTTTAAATTTCACTGTACGAAAACAATACTATTGAAGAATTATCTAAATAAAGTTCGGCTATAAATATTATATCTTTAAAAAAATTTAACTCGAGGGGTTTATGAATTTTAATTGACGTTATTTATCAGTTATGATTAGATAAGTATTCTGTAAAAAATATGTTAGAATGTCAAAAACGATCTAAAGATAATCTGGAGTGAACGTCGGAACACTGATTGAAATGAATATACAAAGATGGAAGAAATATGGAGAAAAATAAGAGCAAATATGTAGACCATACTGGTAGATGAGAAAAGACTTAGTAAAATTGAAAATATAGGAGAGTAGGATAAAAGAAAAACATAAACGATAAAGACTCACCACATCACCACTATCACTACTCTACCAAACTAAGTTCAATTAGTCCATTGAACAAAACAAACCACCCGGCTAATTAACTAGGCTCTACTGCATGGTCTACTGACTAGGCTCTACTGCCCAGCCTAGGAGCTAAAAATAAAAGTTGAAGCTTGATAAGAGATTTGTGTTTTGTGTGGTGGGTGTCCGTTGTCTATACTGCTTGTCATTATATAGAAAAAAACCAGCCCTAGCCCAATACAAAAATCCTATGTCGTCAATATGAAAATATAAACTGCCCAAAACTTTCAACCTGATTATGATCTCATTCTACGCCAAATTTGGATAAGTGATAAACTACGAAGTTATAGATTTGAGTTGTTAGTTATAGAATTTTTTTATTAAAATTGGTTGAAAAATCTACGAACTAATTTTCCGCTACAACAATAAGTTAGCCATTTTCCCTTGGATTTTGAAGTTTTTCTCATTATGTAACAAAAACTTAGCAACCAAGTGAAATTGGATTGGATATATGTCTTATTATAGAATTTCTATGATAACTGTATAACATATTAAAAAATTTGCAAAGGGATATCCAATGACTAATATTGACATAATGTTTTTATGTTATTTTGCAATTAATTTTTCTTTCTAATCTTTTCCTTGGTTCGTCTTTGGTTCATCTTCTTTAATATTTTTCTGTTATCTCTTTTCTCTCTCCTCTTCCTACAATCTTTCTTCTCTGTATCTTCCTATTCCTCGAAATTTTTTGTTTTCTATTGACACGACTTTTTTGCGCCCCTTACAAAGATGATGTTTTAAAACTCTATAACTGATGACTTTGATATGAGCACGGCTCATAAGATGATTGGCAGGATCTTGAGAATGATCGGTGAATCCACAGATGAGACCTTGACGAAAAACTCTGCTTCTCCCTTCTGGCTTGGTGTTTCCATGACAACGTTGTATCTCGGCATCGCGTTTGGATGTAGCTAGGGTCGAAGGGGAGCTTCATGTCTCAATCCTAATGACATCAATAAGGAGTTTCATATACATATCCTTCACAACTACGACAACAAGGAGTTCTTTATCTTCTCGCTTTGGATTGAACATGTCATTCTGACTAAGTGTATCTGGCCATCTGACTAAGTGCACGACGCCATGCAGACTAACAATTGACTAACATAAATACGTCATTATAGAATAATTACATCATGTCATTCTGACCAATAAGATTACGCTATTTTTCAGACTAACAAATAACCACATTTAGCCTAACTGCAACACATCATTTAGACAAACGTAAACAAACATTCCGATCAACAGAAATACATCATTTTTCAGATTAACATGAACGCATCATTTAGACTAACAATAACATTTCATTCCTACCAACAGTAACAAACCATTTTTAAACTAACATGAGTACATTATTATAGAATAACAACAACACGATATTCAGACAAACAACGACACATCATTCAGAAGACACAAACAACATGTCATTCAGACTAACTGTCCCATGTCATTCCGATTAACATAACTATGTCATTTTAATCAACAGAAATCGTCATTCTGACCAACATAAATATATCATTCTGGCCCGTGCATGAAACAAAATAATTACTATTTTGTTCACGACACATGAATTATGTAGGGCACCAGAAAAATGTGTCCTATGATGAATCTTACTTCCAAAGTGGGGTTAAGGTTAGAGAATGGTAAAGAAAAAAAAGGGTAGAAAGGTTAATTTAGGAAGATAATTTTCTTCTTCTTCCTATGCTTCACCATAACTCACGAATATTACAGCTAATCACCCAAACTATTGTAACCTCTCCCAGTTCTTGTTCCCCTTTGATTTGCCAAAAAGGTTCAATCTTTGGAGGCAGGAGCGTGTTTCTCCATCTTGGTACCCCTCCTTTAATGTCTGTCCTTCTTGGTTGAAGAGCTAATCGCTGCCTCGTTGTTTGCTTGGGGCCCATGGGAGATCCGTCTGGGGCCCACCAGCAGCTCGCTGCCACGTCATCCTTCTATGGGGCCCACGCATCCGTCCCGGATAATCTGAGCCTCTCCAGCGAGTGGAGCGCCGAGGAGCAAGCTATCCTTGAAGACAGCTTGCTCAGGTTAGTGTCTTCTTCCCTGTTTAATACAAAGTTTACTTCTTGATTGTGAAATGCCAAAGCTTCCTGCTGGTTAAGGGTCTCTGTTAGAGAACGGAATGAGCTTGGCTTTACCGAATTGGGGGACTATGAAGGTTCTAATTTTAGGCTGTTAGGGTTTAGTGGAAGCAGAAGATAGATATAAGTAGCCATGGGAAATAAAAGGAGAAGATAGAGAGAGGAGTTGACACAAAATATATGTGGTGGTTCGCCCTAATGCCTACATCCACGATCATCACTATTTGATGCTTTTTGCATTACAGTTGGCTGGGTTGACTGGGTTCTTGTTCGTGTTGCCGTTGTGGAACACTTGCGGGTTCTCTGTGAATCATCAAAATTCTGCTTGCTGCTGTGCAGTCTTTGAAGTTTAAGCTGCTTTACCAGTGGCTTAGTTCTTAAATCATACTGTTTCATCTAAAGAATTTGAGCTCGTTTTTTTCTAAATAGATATGTGTCAGAATCAAGCATAAATATCTACGCAAAAATAGCATTCCATCTGCCCAACAAGACCATCAGGGATGTTGCATTACGCTGCAAATGGCTGTCCGTAAGTTTCACAAACTTGGTGGCTGCTCCTAGGAGCCTTCTTTTCGCTGTATTACTATCATTTGACTTTTCGTTGCAACTTGGAATATTATGCTGCTTGGTGACTTTTATTAATGAAACTATTTCTGACCAAACTCGGTATATTCTTTGTCCAGAGTAAGGATAATAGCAAGAGAAGGAAGGAAGAAAACATAGCCAGGAAATACAAAGACAAAAAGGTACTATGAAGTTGTGTTTACATCTTGGTTTAAACAAAGTTGCACTCCCGACAAAAAAAAAACAGGATTACAATAGGCATTGACTTCATCATTCACATAGTGTGCACTTTCTTTTATGTGTTTGTACTTCTATGTCTGGAGCTGCTATGTTACATCAGTCGTTAGTCAGGGGGAAACAAAAAACAGAACATGAAAGTGTGAAAAAGGAAGTTATTATGTTTTCAGATCCTTGAAACCTGCTCTCAAGTAGCTTGGAGTTATGTAATTAGATCTTATGCATTGTCTGACATATGCTTTCGGCTGATGGTTTTGCCAATACACGATGCTATCCTTTAGAGGATGCTAGGCATTATCTTCTGCTTTTGTCTTTCTAGGAAAAAGCAATCAATTCCTCGGGAAGGGCATTGCCTTGCACTTCTCAATTGAATGTTTCTTCACATTCAAATTCAATCTTTCCCGCTAATTATGGAGAAGGAATCTCAGACCAAGGTCAGCTTATACCCTTCATTCAACGAGTTACTTGTATGTACCAGTAGCGCAAGCATCATTCTCTTATGTACATGATCATTTGTGTTATGGTCTTAGTTTGAGAAACTACCGATGTAGTAAAAGTTGAGAATTTTGAGAAATTACTACATGGGATTTGAGAAGGGGAGGGGAAACTCACAATGCACCTTTTAAAGGTTGTGATGTACTTCTTTAAAACTCAATAAGCAGGACAAACACAGATATCTAGGTTCGGATAGGACCTACATGAACTAGTGTGTTGGAGACTTGAGATAATTAGTTGTGGAGGTTTCATTCCTCTATGCATATGTAGAAGTCCCAGATTTCAAGATCAACTGATGTAGATACTACATATCATGAATTTTGACTTGGTAGCTCTATCAGCTTTCTCTTGCACCTCTCTGAATCTGATCAATACTTTCTGCAGCTATGGGTGGGTGGATGGTGAAGCTTCTTGAGCAAAATGCACACGCTTTCAGTCAAATTTCTTCTAATCTTTCTACTATGCAGGTAAGCACTTGCTGTTGTTTGATATTCGAATTGCTTACTAGAGTTTTGCGTAACTTTACGGTTAACACTCGCGGCTTGTAGAGATGGCATCTCGGCCTTCAGTCTCCCTTTTTTGTTGAAGATATATGGTTTATCAACTGGCACTGCCATTCATTTGCTTTTTCATGGAAGTTCATGATTTTTCTAGTACTTCTGTCCGATCGAGCAATAATAGTTAAATGGTTCATTCTCTTGATATCATGAATTTGCATTCGGAATGCGACACTTGAACTGATGTTTTTTTTTTTGTGTTTTCTTCATATTTGAGACCCAAGATACTGCTTTTTAATCTCTCTTATTTTGTGAAGTAGACACGAGAGAATATCGTTCTCCTCCGTCAGACTCGTGACAACATCCTCCACATTGTCAACGGGTATTTTTCGTATCGTTTGACGTCTGTGTTTTTTAGCTTATCAAAGTACTCAACATATCTGGTCTTGCATAATTATTCGTTGGGAATTTAACTGCATCATCTGATCGAACATTGATAGTTACCTCGTTGCCTTCTTAATGGATTTCAAAATTGGCAGCTTGAACGATGTTTCGGACATAATGAGACACATGCCGCCATTGCCGGTAACGCTGAATGAAGAGCTTGCTAGTACCATCATTCCTCCAAACTTTCCGAGAAGTAGCAGCAATTGACCCTTCACCGGGGCTTGTAAAAGTGAAAAAGTATAGTGACCTTATCGTCAATTTATGTTGAATGCTTAATTGACATGTCACTTCCCAACTGGAAATGGCTTTAGTTTAAGCTTTCTGTAAAGTAAGTTGGTGGTTCTGTTGTCGTTGTCCTCTTTTTATTTTCCCATTCAATTCTCGTTTGTTTCTTTCACGAATTGCGGTTAGAACGTCATAGGGCCGCCACTAAGACCAATTGACTGATTCTCACTTTTTTGTAAAATGCCTAGTTGCTAAATGCATCTCTTTTGTGCCTTTCTCTGTTCCTGTTTGGTAATGAAATTGTGGTTTGGCTAAAGTTGGCCTAAGATTTGTAATTATTTCTAAAAATTTACTTTGTCCGCTCCATATTTGGTAATCACCAACAACCACTTGTGATAGTTGTTCTAACTTTGACAATAACATGACATTAAACGACTCCATTATGTATTAGTTGGCATTAAAATATTAAATGTGGTCATTGAAGAAATTTTTTAGCCTGCCTAAATGGTCAGAAAAAATAATAGAGATACGATTACTTGCAAGGCTTTTGATCAGAAAAAAATTATTGAGGTACGATTAGTTGTCAGGTTTTAGGCTTTTGTGCACGATGGATTGTCAACGTCGTTTCCGTTGAAAATATTGTTGATATTCTCTAGTCTATTTGAACTAATACACTCATTTTTACTATTAGTGAGATAAAATATTGTTTTTTGTTGATATCTTATTCTAATCATATTCTATTACAAATTATGCTTAAGCTAATATTTGAACCTTGAATCTCCACCAACTCAACACCTTCTCATACGACTAGGTTACTAGGCCACGGGCAGATAAAATATTGCTTTTCTGATTATTAGTTTGGAGAGTAATTTCCGCGGAAACGATAACCATTCATAAAAGAGTATACTAGTCATTTCAGTAGTTATCTAAATACTTTATAATTCCGCGGAAAAAATTATAATTGGGGCGAATTTATTAATATTACCTTTTAGAGTCGGTGATCACAATTTGCTCGCTATGGTCCCACAAATCACAAATATTCGCCCCAAAATGACTTTTAAAATTGCTCTATGAAAAAAAAGGATAATTCCTAGGAAACCACCGTGCGACCAATTCCATTTGATTAATTAAGAAGATCATTACTATAATCAAAACAAAATAAATAAAATGACCCTGAATATTTGGTGAAGGAAAATACGAGAGCAACAAAATGTATGGTAACTTACCCATTTTTTTGGGGAAAGAAATAGGGTAATTTACCTTAAAAAATAGACTAAAACTTCATTTGTAGAAAAATAGTCAAATTCATCCCATGCAATTTTCTTGATCTTCATTTGAGTCATTTCATAGCATTTATCCCAAAAGCCAAATTATTAGAACAGAAAGGGGCAAACGCTGGAGACTTGGTGACCGTGGGACTTGGGAGAGAGTATAAAAGCCGCCTTTTCAAAAGCACAACAGTATATTATCAAAAGTGGAAGTTTTTTAAACAAAATTAAATTGAATAAATTAGGAAGCTCCTCCGCCGAATCAGATTCCCCTCCAAATCCCTTGCTCCTGCTTCCTCCGATCTCAATTCCGATTCCCATTTTTCTCAATCCCAAAGGAAAAATATTTTCTTTCCCTATTTTATCGGACGGTTTGGAGTTGGTTGGGGAATTGGTTTCCTGCTCCAATTCGGAATCTTTAACCGAAAAAGCCGCGATCTTTCCGCTCTTGGAGGGTTTTCTCCATCTGGGTTCTCCTCCTTTAGTGGCGGGAACCCCTTGAGACTTGGCGTCAACTCGGTTACTTCTTTTCTCTCTCTTTCGGATGGCGAACCCGCCTGGGATCCACCAACAGGACGCGGCCGCGGCCGCTTTTAACGGGGCCCACCACTCTGCCAACGGAAGCGCCGCACCGGAGAGTTTGGGTTCGGGTCCGGTGTTGAAGCACAACCCGGGAATCTCCTGCGAGTGGACCGCCGACGAGCAGGCTATTCTTGAAGATGGCTTGGCCAAGTTAGTGTCTTTTTTCTTTCTCATGGTAGATAGTACCTTAGAAGCTCTTATGTGTTTTCTTACCCTATTCTTTGTGCTGCTTGAGAGGATTGTATATCGTTTCTGATCCGAAAGAGTTCGTCGAGAAAATAGCGAGCTTGCCATGCCCTCATTCGGAATTATACTTGTTGTTGCAGACTTTCGGCTTCTTTGTTTTTGGTTATCATTTTTAGCTTTTTCGGTGGTTTGGTTTTCACTCACTGTAGCTTTTCTCTATCATCAAAGACGACTTTGTTTTTGGAATGTTATTGTTGAACTTTATTTGTTTTCTCCAAATAGATATGCTTCAGAATCAAGCATAAACCGCTACTCAAAGATAGCAATCCAGCTTAACAACAAGACTGTCAGAGATGTTGCATTCCGTTGCAGATGGATGTCTGTAAGTTTTATAATATGGTTCCTGTTCCGTTGGAGCCATTTCTCTGGCTGTATCATTGTCACCTGGACATCTCTTTGTATCCTTGGTATAATCTATATATGGTAAAATCGTTCTTATTCTTATCCAGACAAAAGAAACTAGTAAGAGGAGGAAGGAAGAAAATCTAGCCAAGAAAAACAAAGATAGAAAGGTACTCCTTCAAATGAAGTCATTACCTATGTTTACACCCGATGCTGATTGTCGCAGTTGCGATCATCAATGCTCAGAGATTTAGTTTCTGCTTGTCTTTGTCTGTTTAGGAAAGAGTCGACTCCTCAGGAAAGCCATTCTCTTTTGCATCACAAGCAAATGGTTCTCTAAACACGAATATGGCTAACTATGATGATGGGATGTCATACAATGGTAAATTCCTTTTCCTTTGATGGAACTACCACCTGAAACTGGTTCTGAATCTGGTACAAGATTGTCTGGGTACAATGAGACAGAATATCACTCACTGTTTGTCACGAATGATTGGATATGTTGGGTGGCTTTGTTATGGATTACTCTGAATCTGGAAAATGCTTTTATTGTAGCCATTGGCGGGGTGGCAGGAAAGCTTCTCGAGCAAAATGCACAAGTTTTCAGTCAAATTTCTACCAATATTTCAACCATGCAGGTATAGCTTGTGATCGCTTTCTACCAAAAAAAGAAAAGTTTCTTAATGCATCTCTGCACTATCGAAATGTCCCCATTGCTTTAAACTTTTTGTGCATAAATAAAGAATGCAATGTGGTTCTTGGGGCTATTCTTTTATGTATTTCAGTATTATAAGGTGAAACTCTAGGCAGATTGAGGGTTGATCTGTTATACATGTGACTGAATTGCTGCTGATCATTCTTCGACAGCTCTTCTGGATGGCATTAGACCTTTTGTTATCTTTTTTATCAAAGATCCACGCGTTTATAATTCAACTAGCAGCTTACCAGTTAACCTCCGTTTTTCCTTCTTGGCTGTGATCATTTTGTTTTTTCTGAAGTTCTTATAAAATCGAGTAGTTATAGCAATCAATTGAGAGATACTTTTAAGTGATTCATTCTCATATTCTCATAATATCAGAGAGTGCATTTTTACTTGTCTAAATTTGACGCTTCAAATGATTTACCACTGTCACCCTCCATTTAACCTGCGTTTTCTCCTCTTTTTTCCTTATAGATACAAGAAAATATTGATCTCCTCCGTCAAACTCGTGACAACATCCTCCGTATTATCAACGGGTATGTCGCTCGCATATTGTTTGATATTTGCATTTTGTGGCTTATTATTCACTGTCCCTTTGTTTGAGGTTGTGAGGAATACGAGCATCTGTTGAATCTGAGTAATAAGCATTCACTTGTCGCCTGATTAATTGTAACATGTAGCTGATTGTCTCCTCTCGTGGATTGCAAAAAAAAAAAAACTGATTGCAGGTTGAACGATGCACCGGAAATAATGAGGCAAATGCCAGTGTTGCCAGTGAGTTTGAACGAAGGCTTGGCTAATACCATTCTCCCTCGCTCGAACCTCCAGCGAAGTGCTTATTGACCTTTCTCCAGTCTTGTAGAGAGCTTAGGACAGTGAGCTTTTATGATAGATTTTGATGCTTAATTCGAGCAGTCTCTTCCCACCTGGAAATGGTTTTTAGTTAGCTTTATCATGTAAAGTTGGTATTTTTGTGGTCGTCTTCTTCTTTTCCCCTTCTTCCTTTGTTGTTTATTTGTCACACAGTTAAGTTTGGTAAAAAAAACTTGTTTGCAGTGGAATCTCGTTTGCCGTAGAAGATTAATAACCTACCTACCAAAAACTAATGTTTTTCTCTCTCCCCTTTTTTTAATAAATCCGGATTTCCATTTGTTAGGGAAGAAAAAGACAAGTTAGCTGGTTGATTCCAACTTTTTAATCTCTCAGAAAATGATCATATTATTGGCTATAAATGTATTCTTTTATGCAGCCGTCTTCTCTCTCTTGTTTTTGGTTTTAGTTCAGCATGAGGAGCATTTTGCTTTGGATCTCGCACCCATCTGATCCAACTAATCTTGGGCTGGTCCTGATTATATATATACAAGATCCCTAGTCTTGAATAGAGTCATCTGACAGATATATTTAACCAAACTTGTAATAAAAATATGTAATCCTTCACACACCAGCTATCAAATTAATTGGTTTTAACTTAAATGGAGAATATATCGATTTAAATAGTTGTTACAAAAATCTTATCAATCCTTGTAATTTATTTCTCTTTACATGGCTATTTCCATATTGTAATTTTCTTTTTAATGTTATTTAAATAATGAATTTTCTACTTACTAATTTTGTCACTTCTAAACATCTCACGTGACCCGAGACATTGAGCAAAAGTTCTCTTCCGCCCTTCTCTCGTGGCTCACTCATCCTTCCTTCTAACTTTCTCTGTTGTTCTGATTTCCCTCCATCAAATAAATTACAAACCCCAAAAACCTAATGAGGGAGATGATAGAGGGAGCCGAGATATATAATTTAAGAAGAGAAGAGAATATGAGATTAATAGAATTAGAACGAAAGAGTGAGATAAATATAGAAAAGTTGTATTTCAATAAAGAAAAATACACATAAATACTTTCTTTCGATTATTATTAGAATATTCTATGATTTTTAATACTTTCTTATTTTTAGTAAAGTATTAGATACTATTATACCAATTATATTTTTATACTCTTTAATCCCTACCATGGGAACTATGCCTAATTCCCAATGAATCAACAAATTTTAAATAGTTATTAGAAATTTTTTGTCACTCCTTGTGTTCTCTCTTTACATGGTCGTTTCCATAATGTAATTTTATTTTTAGTGTTATTTATATGATAAAATCATTATTTATTAATTTTGTCTTTTTTTAAAAATCTCACGATCCAATAAATCAAGCATCAAACACTATAAATCAAAAAATTAAAGGCAGATACAACTAATCAAATTTGCAATGAAAAAAAAGGAAACCCATTAGTTAACATATACATAGGCGTCCAATGTGGATAGATTCCAAATATTATTAATATTTGGTCTTCTTGGTATAATAAAGTAATAATAAACAACATGTTAATAAAAAATATAACCCATAAAACTTAGCAAAACCACATGCACCCTCCTCTATTACAGGGTGAACTAAATAGTAATTAATTTAGCCAACGTATCTTTAGTTAGCTTCTAGTTACTCTTTGTTTATTTGCCCAGCTAATATTAATCTTTGGCTTTGTCTTGAATTATCCTCGACTCTCCTCTCAGAATCATTTCGCTATCATATCCAAAGAAAAAGAGAGAGCTTTTGGAAGAGGGAAAAAATCGGTTCTTCCATTTCTTTGTTCTGGTAAAAGCGTTCCCCCTTTTGTCCTACATAGTCTTGTTCCAGTATTATATCTCCTCTGCTCATTCTTGATGTTATTTTTTGCAATTAAGTTAATCAATTATTGATACTTGCGATGAAAATTGAATAAAATGGAGACTCATCGCAGAGAGTAAATGGTACAACAAGTGAAGATGACAGATGGAGACCCCACGACACCTGCACGAGCACCCTTTGAAGCTGGTCAACCTCCTCCGCGTTAGAGAAGATGCACCGCCCGACGGGAAGAGAAACTGTCGTCATTGCGATGATGAATTGTCGGGTCGGGTTTATGCTTGTGATGATTGTGGGTACTACCTCCATGAAGGCTGTGCCAACTTGCCACAGAGTCTGCGTCATCCCTTTCACCCTTGTCTTCTCTTCCTCAAGCTTATCCCGATATCTGCCGATGGTGCAGCAGAACCCCAACATATGATGATATTCTATCGATGCGAGGCCTGCAACTTTGAATTGGATGATGTACGTGCCCTATGGCAGCCCACCTTTTACAAAGGCCCCTTGTACTGCCAACGAGATGGTCAATATTCTTGGTAGTGCCAATATGAAGGCTGCCTCGAGCTTCCTTAATACCACATCAGTGCAACTTGATGCTGAAGCTGATTATATAGAGAGGCAAGCCAGGAAGAATAGGAGCCTGATCGTTAAGGGTCTCAAGATAGTGTAATAATACTGAAGCCTCCATCTTACTTTTGGACTCTTAATTAAGGATACCAAAGGGTTAATTACAAGTGCATGGCTCTGACAAAGATATCATGGTAACTGCAGGTACAAACTAACCACAACGATTATTTCCTTGAACCTGGCCGCTCTAGTTCCTCTTTCAGGTATGCCCGAACCAGCTTGTCCTCGGTGTTGAGGGACTCTTCAAGTCTGAATCACACAGATCCTCAAATCATTGGGTCTCAGTCAAGTTGAATTTCATTCTCATGCAGTTTGCGAAACTCTGAGGTTACGCATAGCAGCCAACTGGTGAGTTAGGCATATTAAGTTACCGATCTACATTCGATCGGTGTAAGATTGATGCAAGATCGATGCATCTAAAACATTGTTGAGTGATGTTCTTGTTTCCCCTTGTGCAGGCTCATTGCATTGTGCTGGATCCTGACCGCAATATGCTGGTCGTTGTTTGGATTCTACTTCTTCTTGGATGAGTGAGTACTCACTCTGATCATTGCGGGTTTCCTTGAAAATACAATGCAGTTTCAGAACTGATTGATCAGGAAACAAAAACTTATAAGTTATAACTTGTGCAGGTTTGCGAAAGATTCCTGTACAGCACTTGAAAGCTTCCAACAGAATCCCTATAATAATAGCTTGAGCTCCATCCTTCCCTGTGACGAACTATTCCAAGCCAAGCCGATCTTATCGTATGTCAGCAAAGAGATCCACAACCTCGTCAACAAAGTAACTCCGAAATAGCCATCGATTATATATTGTCACGTACAAGATGTTTATTATCCTAACAATGTATATCCCTCGGTAACGAAAGGTGAACTCCAACATATTGGCATCTTACCCAGGCGTGGTCCAAGTATGCAACCCCTTCTTAGGACCACCAGATTACAAATACCTGTCGTGGGAGAATTGCCCCACAAACACCATCAAAATTGGGCAGATCCCACAGGTAATTGCACCTTATTAGTGATCATATAAACCAGCAAGTAACAGCCAATCTAACTGTAACTCTACAGGTGCTGAAGTACTTCATATGCTCCGGCTCAGGCAGAGAGACATGTTCAGGAGGGGATGGGCTGCTCCCCCTGTCAAAAAGTGAGTACAACACGGCGGTTGCATACACAGGGTTGGTTCAAACCCTGCTGGATGTGTACCCCGAGATGGAGAGCCTGCTCGAATGCAAGTCCGTGAAGGACGCCTTGTCTGATATACTCAGCAGCCACTGCAAGCCCTTCAAGAAGTATGCTCACGTGACGTGGGCATCCATGCTGTTCCTCTCCATCCTCATGATGGCCCTGGTCCTCATCTGGGCCTTCCAGGACACTCACAACCAACGCAGCCACACCATGGATGGCTCTGTCAACCCCCATTCCCCTGATGTCACTACCGGAGCCATGGTGCTATGATCTAGCTCGGACATGGATTAGCTATTCGGATATTATGCGGTTTCGACACACAAAAAAGCTATAGTTCTGCTTGCGATGGACCATACTGTTAGGGTCATAGGTGAATTAGAAGAAGTAGGGAAGAAGGACAGAGAGAGAAGAGAAGAAGGCAGATGGAGAATCGGGAAGCACCATTAGATTTCGTAGAGAAGAGTTTACACTTCGAATGCCTTTTACAGAGAACTCCAGGTCAGGTCAATATATGTAATTTTAAAATTAACCATCTAAAAAACATTCGTAACAGAAGCCAACTGATTTTTAGCTTTTCTCGCCAAGTGACGTGTCTCTCCTTTTCTTGCTGACAACTTCCGCTGTGCCACCTCATTAAAATTTGCCAGCGAGGATATAACGCGCTCCCACCAGATGATCGGTCGTTCCTTACTATGCTCACTAATTGCTTGATAAAAGCTCTATGACAACTCCTCCTTCAAAGCATCTTTGTGCTCAAGGATAGTTCTGATTCAAAACTCGTACCAAGGGAAACTAAGCCACCACAACTGAATAATCCTTCTATGTAGCTTCCTCTACATCCAAATTCGACCACTGGATGAGTACTTGAATCACAGCCTATTTATTGCGCTTGATCACCCTCTGATCTAAGAAGACAATTGGTTCTAGTTTTAGCTGACCATCTGTAGTCACTATATATGGTTCAGACCATTTGCATTGGTGCCCCGCTACAATGCGCGCCCTGGGCGCCACATCAGCCGCACCTCTGCTCTCAGTTTTCAGTTCACAGTGGTGCCCCTGCTATAGTGCTCGTGCCCCTAGCCACATCAGCTTTGTTTTCAGCTCAGTTTTTTTTAAAAATGCAACTAACTGTATTAAACTCGAACAAATTATATTATTTAATCAACATAAATTAAAATTTTAAAAAAATCAATTTTTTTATAAAATAAATAAAATATCTAAAATATCAAGATGAATGAAATAGAGCAATTTGCTAACATCGAATTAAATGTTTCTTAATGTTTGTCCAATAAACTAAATTGTTCTTTAATATTTCTGGTGTACATATTATATATTCTTTATTTAGAATATGATAAATAATAAATCGTTGTAGCAAAATAGTGAGTGCCTTTCTCTTTATTGCCTTGGTCATGGGTTCGAAACTTACCTTTTACACTCTCCATATTTTGCTGTCCATTTTTTTTCTTTGGGAATTGGTTTGTCCTACATCGATTTGTGCAACACCCCCCACATTAGGAAGTGATTATATAATAGAATGGCATGGAGAAAATTTATTCATTTACTTGGGCGGAATTAATGGGTGATAACAAGGCCCATGGCCAAGGCATATAAAAATAAAATCGACCCACGCTTTAAAAAAAAATAATTTTACAGAAATATTGAAAAAAATGAAAAAGAATTTATAATTTTTTTTATAATTTATCCTATTTTTTTTAATTTTTTTTTAAAAATAAAACTTGAGTGGGCGACGTGGCCCAATCAAAGGGGGCCACGTCGCCCGGGGCGCGACGCCCCTGTCGGGGCGAGGCTCGCCCTGACTGACATGCGGGGCATGGCGAAGTTTTCCTCGCGCCCAATCCTGGGCCGCCACGTGGCGCGCCCGGGGTGTGCGACCACCCCGCTGCGGGTGGTCTCAGTGATCACAACTCTGCTATGCCCTCCTACTCTTTTCTTCAGAAGTGACACATGAAAGATTGGATGAATTGCACAGTTAGGAAGCAACTGTAACTTGTAAGCCACTGATCTAATCTTCTCTACCACTGGATAAGATCCAAACTATTTAGCAACTAAATTTAGATTCTTCTGAATTGCCAATGACGTTTGTCTGTAAGGTTGGAGCTTCAAGAACACCAAATCACCAATTATGAATATTCTTTTAGAATGATTTTTATCCATCTGCAACTTCATTCGATTCCAAGCCTGTTCCAAATTATTCTTAAAAATTCTCACCATTTGATCCTGTTTAGTCACTAGTTCTGCCACTAATACTACTGATGGTTGTTCCTCCTTCAATCTTGGAATCAAAGGTGGGGAATATCCATGTACAGCTTCAAGAGAGAACACTTGATTGCTCAATGAAAGCAGCTATTGTACCAAAATTCTCCCAAAGAGAGCCACTGCTCCCAACTGCTTGGCCTGCTAAAATACATACTTCTTAAGTAGTTCTCCAAACATTGATTCAACTTTATTGTTTGCCCATCTGATTGTAGGTGATAAACTTCACTCCCCAGTATTTAAAAAGAGCTTATCATATACCACTAGTGAAGATCTTATCTCTGTCAGACACAATGCTTAAGCTTGCAAATTTTGTAAAAAATAACATTCCCAACTTGCAACGCTGAAAACAGATTTGTTAGGGAGATGAAATGACCATACATAGTCAGACATTCTACCACCACCAACAAGATCACAGTCTTTCCTGCAAACTTGGGTAAACCTTTACTAAAATATATGGATATGCTTTGCCAAGCACCATCAGTCATAGCCAAAGGTTGCAATAACCTAGGATATGGAATAGTTTCCTACTTACAGTATTGACAAGTATCGCAACTCCTAACACATTCCTTCACATCCTTCTTCAAACCCTTCTAATAGAAATGCCTCTTTATGCGCTTATATGTAACCAATACCATAGAATGTCTTCTAACTGTAGAGCTATGCAGCTGATCAAACATAGCAGTTTGTAGTTCACCATTAGTTCCAATCACAATACGTCCTTTATAACTTAAAATACCCTTCTGCAATGTATTATTAACCCCACAAGAGTGACAAGCAGTGTTTAAAGCAGCTCCTACGTTTCACCATCAGCCATATAGCTAGCTTCAATTTGCGAGTATCAATCAAGGATGGTGACTGTGATTGTGGTACTCTCCTCGATCTCTACTACTCTAGAGAGTATGTTTGCAGCATTATTCTCAACACTCTTGCGATACTCAATTTACAAAGTCGAGTCCAATCAACCTGAAAACACCCTACTTCTGCAGATTAGTGTGGACTTTCTGCTCTAATAAGTATCACAGATTTTGATGGTCAGTTTGGATCACAAATGTCTTCAAGATAACTCTACTATTTAGATATAGTAGTAAGTACAACCAACATTTTTTTTGTCATAAACAGGTAGACCAACATTCTTGGGACCCAATGCTTAACTCAAGAAAGCAATTGGGCGACTTTTTTGAGATAGAACTGCAACAATATCAAAATCAGATGCATCAATTTCCAGGATGAAAGCCACAGTAAAGTTAGGATAAGCTAGCACTAGAGCACTGATCATGAGTTTTTTTAAGGATTGAAATGTCTCGGTAGCCTTGTCATCCCACCTGAAATTATCCTTTTTTAACATATTGAATAAGGGCCTTGCCACAATTGTATATCCATAGATAAATTTGTGGTAGTGACCTGTCAATTCTAAGAATTCTCTCAAATTTTTCACAGGCAATGGCTAATCTCTCATAACTACCACTTTCTTGGGATTAGTACTCACACCCTTTTCAAATATCACATGACCTAAGTAGTCCACAGAGGTTACTTCAAATGCACACTTGGATAGCTTAACAAAGAACTTAGCTTACATGTAGATGTTTATCAGAATACTTTGAAAGTGACCATTAAAATCTTATATTTACCAACCAGGAAAAACGTTAAATCAGAAATTGGGGTAGTTAAAATAAAATGTTACCAAAAATTGAGTGCATGTTAATTCGATAATTATTCATTTATTACACCCAATTAATTGAATTAAAAATACCACTGACTTAACTCATAGACATCACTAATTGGTGGTTCCTTCTTTCTAATTAGCAAGACATTTCTACGACTTTTCCACAAAATCGTTTGAATTGACAAGAGATTTTTTTAGTTATTTATGCAGAAAACATTTATAGCTTTTTTATTATTGTACAACAAATTTGAAATCATCAACCCATACAAAAAATCACATGCTGACTTGTTATACACTTAGGAGTTCACACGTACATTGGTAGGTACAATATTCTTATAGGGAAGTATCTTTGGATTTTATTGCTTCTCTAATCACTCTTTTAATGACTTCGAATATGTTTTTCTCCACCACCGTTGAATATAATAACATGTAGTGGATATTAGTAGAGAAAAAATGGAGCGCCATTGATAGCTTCACTCCACTAATATGTTTTTGCCCGTCAATCATATCCATATCTTGTATAGTTTTTTGTGAATAGATAAAAATGTTGTATCCAACAATTTTGACATAAGAGATTGGGTATTCATGAGGTGGGAATAGGCGTACCATATGCATGATGCGGTAGAGATTGATATTTATTTTACAGGTTAGTTTATTCATGCAAATTAAGTTTTCCACTTTTGAATTTCGATAAGTGCCCATGGTAGTGTTTTTAAGTGTATTACTCATCGTTATTCTTTAGATGGTATTATTTGGGAGTTGTACTTTATCGCATAATTTATTACTGAAGGTTTTTTTTTAAACGACCAAGCGAAAGAAACATTTATGTCAAATAGGAAAACGAATATTTATTTTTTTTTAATCCTATTCTAATTCTTATTCTATTACATCAGAATGCTCATCCCAGGAATCGAACCCTGGACTTCCCAAATCCCTTTCTACCCTTATGCCGTTGGACTAAAGGTCACTTGGCAATATTTACATTTTTATTATCACGCAAACTGTATTAACTGTAACTTTAAATTACATATTTTAGTAGCCAAATGACATTTAACTTAACAAAATAAGAATTAAGACATATACAATTTCAAATAAATTCAATATTCAAATACTAACATAACTGAGTTAAAATTTACATGTAAAAATAGCAATTTTTAGTAGACAACAACTTCTCTCTAGCTAGATTCAAATGCATAAAAAAAATCGTGTAATGTAAAATTAAATCAATCAATCTAGTGTTGAAATACATGAAACTTATGATCATATCTTTTTTCATAAGTACTTATGATCATATCATATGACGTTGAAACATGTTTGATAATACGGACATTTGTTTTTTGTCGATGGACTTTCATTATAATATATATACTTAAAGATATTTAATCCAAAATATGAGCGATCAAAAATACCAAAACCACATTTGTTTATTATGGAGAATTTTCCTCCGAATAAAAAAATTACATTTAAAAAAATGATTGATTCTATTAATATTTAATATTGCGCAACTACTTCTTAATAAAATTAAAAATTAGCTTATATTTAAGTATACATGAAGTATATTATTCAGGATTGTGCCGAAATTTTACCGTAATTCCGAGATATTTTCGTTAACGTGAGAATGTTAATTAAATTTTGTTAACGTGAGAATGGTGAATATATCAAAAGCACAAGATATTCAGGAAACTTGGAATGGATTAAGAATTACTAGGGAAAAAGAAAAACACAGGGCCGTAAACCGGCCCATAACGGACCAAAAACTGGACTAGGGCTATTTTGCTTTTCGACAGCGGGTTTAGTGCCATATAAAAATAAAACCGGGCAAAAGAGTTCATCTCATTTGCTAGGGTTTTGTTTGGGGCGCGGCTTTTCCAATTCCAACATGGTACTTTCTAACTCTCTCTCTCCCTGGATTCCGATTCGCGTCTCTTTGGTTTGAGTTTTCCCGAACCGCCGTTGTTTAGATGGCACTTCTCTCTCTGTCTTGAATCTTAATGGAATTTGTTTAGGTTGAGAAGTTTTAGTTTATAGTTTCCGTTTTTCCATTTGGTTATAGGCTTCGCCGTTCCCTTTTGTTGAGTGAATGTTTAGGAGAATAGTAAGTACTAGTTCACTGACCGCGGAGGTTATTAGGGATTTCTATTGAACCAGTGGCGCGATGGTGACTTGATTTGGGAACTTGAGCTACGGGCATGAGTTGTTGATTAAATTTGTGTCTGGTTTGCTTGCTCTACGGAGATCGTGTTGTTATGCTGAATGCCGTGTTGGAAATTGGTGAGTCTTGTTATCGGCTTGTGCTAATTGTTTTTATGGTCTGGTTTTGAGTGCAGCCAAAGCAGATTCACGAGATCAAGGATTTCCTCCTCACGGCTAGGAGGAAGGATGCACGCTCCGTGAAGATCAAGAGGAGCAAGGATGTTGTCAAGTTCAAGGTTCGCTGCTCCAAGTACCTCTACACCTTGTGCGTCTTTGATAACGAGAAGGCTGATAAGTTGAAGCAGTCCCTCCCACCAGGTACTTAAATATTCAACTCCGTAACTCCTTAGTTTAACCCTTCAGTGCATGCTTTATTCATGTTAACTGAAATATCAGATCTGTGAAGCTTGGCTGTGTTTCGTGCGTATGTTATGCACTGAGCATAACCTCATATATGTATCTAACTCGTGGCATTTGCATTCTTTTCTATGATGTAGGTTTGAGTGTCCAGGACCTTTGAAACCTGTCCATGTCAATTGTCCAATGGCTGGAGGAGCATGAAGACTTGTCTGTCAATTTTGGTTGAGATGTTAGTTTTGGGATGTTTAGCTCGGTACTTCATCTTGTTCCCAGATTCATATATTATGACTTGTCTGATGTGCTATTATCAAACTTATTGCGACCATATCGAAACCTTGTTTTGCTTCTGTGCTGAGTCTTGCATGTCATTGTCGAAGGCTGACCATGGCTTATGTCCTGCTAACTTGACGGACTATAAGCGTCGATAAAGGATCTCCTAATCTACATTAATGAGTACGTGGATGGATAGAGTAGGATGGATACAGTCCCCTTAATGTTAGCCAAGTACATATTGAAAAATGAAAACATGAAGAACGCCGGCAATGAAAAATCAGTCAAGAAGCAATCGTCGAGAGGGTATTATGACAATTTGATTGCCTAATGCTAAATGTGGATTTTCCACTCGGTCAAGAAGCTCCCTAGCTCGGTGAATGAGGGATTCCAAGGAGTGATCTAGTGTAACATCTCGTTCGATTCGAGAGGATTGGCAACAACGAGTCAATGTTCACTTGTATCCAACGAAAAGTTCTATCCTATGATAGTTTGCAATCCAAGTACCTACAAAGATGAGAATTGCCCACTGATTATTGATCTTGACGAAGCTCGCCGGACCTGGATTGTCTGTCTGGGGAGCTCCTTCAATATTAAGCTTGACGAAGTTCTTAGGATCGGAGTTTTCCAGGGCGTTGCGGTTAGTATTGAGCTAGAACTTGAACTTGGAGACTCGTTCACACCCAATTTTAATTACAAGATGGAGATGGAATAAAAAGAAACAATGATGTTGCAATAAAAAGATATCAATAAAAATTTCGTGTGTTTTATATTTAGCAATGAGGGAAAACAATACTGCAATAAACAGTTATATGCCAGGAAAGGGAAGGAAAAAGGAGGGGTTGTAGCTGTAGCTCTCTAAATAACGACAGAAACGAGGGAAATTAAGAAATTAGAGAGAGGTAGGAGGTAGGAGGAAGGGCTCTTTCTCTCCGTCATATTCCTCGACGACTACGACGTCGTCGAAACGAAACAGGACACAGCCGGAGAAGGAAAGGCCCATCTACCATATTCCGAGGTTAGCTGCTGGAATCTTTGAGGGGTTTCTTCCTTTCTTTTTTTTTGTTGGTTATCTAATTTCCGCACTTGTTAAGTTGATATCGAGATGGGTTTTGGGGGTTCGTTGAGTTCGGTACATGTATTTGGCGGCAAACCAACCCTATTGAAAGTTTCAGCTCGAGAATATAATAGTTTCAGTTTCTGGTGATCATTTGTTATGTTTTTTTTACAAGGTTGTGTATTGTGTTTGGCTCGTCCTCCCAACTTGTAGGGGTTTCGGTCTGATTCGTCACCGTAATGTTGGTTTGTTGAGGAGGAAGGCACTCTTGCTCTTTCGTCTGGAACTTGGCTAAAAGGTACCCATCTGTTTGGGTGGAGATATGGTGAGGAGTTCCCTGGTTCAGGTTTCAACCCCATCCGCCATGCAATCTTCCACCGCGTTGATGTCTGCTAGACTTTTGCCCTGTCTTCCGTCGAGGCAAAGGAAGAGAGCGATCCAGGTGATGGGCACAGCCTCAGATGCTGGACAGAGCCAGTCGCCTTCTTCTTCGGTGGAGGAAGGAAAGAATCCCCTCAGTGTTGTGTTGGATCTTCCTCGTACTGTTTGGAGGCAAACGTTGAAGCCATTGAGTGATTTTGGGTTTGGGAAGCGGAGCATTTGGGAAGGTGGTGTCGGGTTATTCCTTGTATCTGGTGCCGTGTTGCTCGCGCTTAGTTTGGCTTGGTTGAGAGGGTTTCAGCTGCGGTCTAGGTTCCGAAAGTACTCGGCGGTGATTGAATTTGATCAGGCATCTGGGATATCCACTGGGACAGCTGTTAGGATCAGAGGGGTCACTGTTGGCAACGTCATCCGAGTCAATCCCTCCTTGAGAAATATCGAGGCCATTGTGGAGGTATTTCGGATAGGACTCTTTGATCCTTTTCCTAGTCATATTGGCGTCAGATCAAATATAGTACTTAACTTGCATTTTGCAGGTTGAAGATGATAAGATAATCATACCCAAAAACTCGCTCGTTGAGGTGAATCAATCAGGCCTTCTCATGGAGACAATGATTGACATTACTCCTCGAAATCCTATTCCCACACCTTCTGCTGGGCCTCTTGACAGTGAATGTGCTAAAGAGGGTCTCATCGTATGTGATAGGCAGAAGATAAAGGGATATCAGGGAGTGAGTTTGGATGAATTGGTCGGTATATTTACTCGTCTTGGGCGTGACATGGAGAAGATTGGTGTTGTGAATAGCTATGCCCTTGCCAAGCGTGTTGCTGCTGTAATTGAGGAGGCAAAACCCCTGCTTGTACAGGTTTGGTGTGAACTTCCTCCCTCGACTATTTACAATCTCGATCTGGGCCTTCATTTTATGAGCAAGCACTAGAACTGCAAAAATAGTATCTGTAATGTGAGTGATGAAGCTAGTGAAGTTTGATATCTCGTTGCAACAAAAATTGGCCATGGGGTTTTTGTAATGGGCGATGTGACATGCTTAACGTCCAATCTCATGTCACTGTGATCAACTCATTCTTGGGGTCAACACGGTTGTCTCATTTCGTATAACCTGTATTAGTTCATGTTTATTGGGGACTGGTGCTCTTTTATAGATGATCTCAACCTTAAAAACATAGCAGCTGCTAAAATATAGTCAAGATGTACCCGTAATCATCTC
The DNA here is from genome assembly GCA_012979155.1 of Hypericum perforatum. NCBI lineage: Eukaryota > Viridiplantae > Streptophyta > Magnoliopsida > Malpighiales > Hypericaceae > Hypericum > Hypericum perforatum. The sequence goes on along the minus strand of SOPF01028886.1, from coordinate 346 downwards.
TGTCGCACATACTCACGCGTGGATTTGGCTCTGCTGTAGTGATGTCTCAGATGAAAGTCATGGCTGAAGATGTTCAACCTTTGTTGTCTGAGGTTCGAGATAGTGGTCTCCTGAAAGAGGTTGAGAGTTTGACAAGGAGTCTAACTCAAGCGTCGGAAGATCTGAGGTAATATGTCCCAATGTGTTATCATCATTTAGCCATTTAGCTGCCTGACTTTCACAATTAACTGAATTCCATAACAGTGTTACTTATTGTGAAACGGTTAGCATGACTACTACTACAAATTATATTGCTCGTGATGTATGAACTTGATTTTCTCTGCAGAAGGGCACATACCTCCATTAT